>JAQNBH010000001.1:22387814-22420586 GCA_028752905.1 Cladorhizidae sp. MBARI D1340-BT2
CCTCCGTTAGTCTGGTGACTGAGCCTCTGTTAGTCTGGTGACTGAGCCTCTGTTAGTCAGGTGACTGAGCCTCTGTTAGTCTGGTGACTGAGCCTCTGTTAGTCTGGTGACTGAGCCTCTGTTAGTGACTGAGCCTCTGTTAGTGACTGAGCCTCTGTTAGTCAGGTGACTGAGCCTCTGTTAGTCTGGTGACTGAGCCTCTGTTAGTCTGGTGACTGAGCCTCTGTTAGTCAGGTGACTGAGCCTCTGTTAGTCTGGTGACTGAGCCTCTGTTAGTCTGGTGACTGAGCCTCTGTTAGTCAGGTGACTGAGCCTCTGTTAGTCTGGTGACTGAGCCTCTGTTAGTCTGGTGACTGAGCCTCTGTTAGTCAGGTGACTGAGCCTCTGTTAGTCAGGTGACTGAGCCTCTGTTAGTCAGGTGACTGAGCCTCTGTTAGTCAGGTGACTGAGCCTCTGTTAGTCTGGTGACTGAGCCTCTGTTAGTCTGGTGACTGAGCCTCTGTTAGTCTGGTGACTGAGCCTCTGTTAGTCAGGTGACTGAGCCTCTGTTAGTCTGGTGACTGAGCCTCGTTAGTCTGGTGACTGAGCCTCTGTTAGTCTGGTGACTGAGCCTCTGTTAGTCTGGTGACTGAGCCTCTGTTAGTCTGGTGACTGAGCCTCTGTTAGTCAGGTGACTGAGCCTCTGTTAGTCTGGTGACTGAGCCTCTGTTAGTCTGGTGACTGAGCCTCTGTTAGTCTGGTGACTGAGCCTCTGTTAGTCTGGTGACTGAGCCTCTGTTAGTCTGGTGACTGACACTCTGTTAGTCTGGTGACTGAGCCTCTGTTAGTCTGGTGACTGAGCCTCTGTTAGTCAGGTGACTGAGCCTCTGTTAGTCTGGTGACTGAGCCTCTGTTAGTCAGGTGACTGAGCCTCTGTTAGTCTGGTGACTGAGCCTCTGTTAGTCAGGTGACTGAGCCTCTGTTAGTCAGGTGACTGAGCCTCTGTTAGTCTGGTGACTGAGCCTCTGTTAGTCTGGTGACTGAGCCTCTGTTAGTCTGGTGACTGAGCCTCTGTTAGTCAGGTGACTGAGCCTCTGTTAGTCTGGTGACTGAGCCTCTGTTAGTCAGGTGACTGAGCCTCTGTTAGTCAGGTGACTGAGCCTCTGTTAGTCTGGTGACTGAGCCTCTGTTAGTCTGGTGACTGAGCCTCTGTTAGTCAGGTGACTGAGCCTCTGTTAGTCTGGTGACTGAGCCTCTGTTAGTCAGGTGACTGAGCCTCTGTTAGTCTGGTGACTGAGCCTCTGTTAGTCAGGTGACTGAGCCTCTGTTAGTCTGGTGACTGAGCCTCTGTTAGTCTGGTGACTGAGCCTCTGTTAGTCTGGTGACTGAGCCTCTGTTAGTCTGGTGACTGAGCCTCTGTTAGTCTGGCGACTGAGCCTCTGTTAGGCTGGCGACTGAGCCTCTGTTAGTCTGGTGACTGAGCCTCTGTTAGTCTGGTGACTGAGCCTCTGTTAGTCTGGTGACTGAGCCTCTGTTAGTCTGGCGACTGAGCCTCTGTTAGTCTGGTGACTGAGCCTCTGTTAGTCTGGTGACTGAGCCTCTGTTAGTCAGGTGACTGGGCCTCTGTTAGTCTGGTGACTGAGCCTCTGTTAGTCAGGTGACTGAGCCTCTGTTAGTCAGGTGACTGAGCCTCTGTTAGTCAGGTGACTGAGCCTCTGTTAGTCAGGTGACTGAGCCTCTGTTAGTCTGGTGACTGAGCCTCTGTTAGTCAGGTGACTGAGCCTCTGTTAGTCTGGTGACTGAGCCTCTGTTAGTCTGGTGACTGAGCCTCTGTTAGTCTGGTGACTGAGCCTCTGTTAGTCTGGTGACTGAGCCTCTGTTAGTCAGGTGACTGAGCCTCTGTTAGTCTGGTGACTGAGCCTCTGTTAGTCAGGTGACTGAGCCTCTGTTAGTCAGGTGACTGAGCCTCTGTTAGTCAGGTGACTGAGCCTCTGTTAGTTGGTGACTGAGCCTCTGTTAGTCAGGTGACTGAGCCTCTGTTAGTCTGGTGACTGAGCCTCTGTTAGTCTGGTGACTGAGCCTCTGTTAGTCTGGTGACTGAGCCTCTGTTAGTCAGGTGACTGAGCCTCTGTTAGTCTGGTGACTGAGCCTCTGTTAGTCTGGTGACTGAGCCTCTGTTAGTCTGGTGACTGAGCCTCTGTTAGTCTGGTGACTGAGCCTCTGTTAGTCTGGAGACTGAGCCTCTGTTAGTCTGGTGACTGAGCGCTCTGTTAGTCAGGTGACTGAGCCTCTGTTAGTCTGGAGACTGAGCCTCTGTTAGTCTGGTGACTGAGCCTCTGTTAGTCTGGTGACTGAGCCTCTGTTAGTCTGGTGACTGAGCCTCTGTTAGTCTGGTGACTGAGCCTCTGTTAGTCTGGTGACTGAGCCTCTGTTAGTCTGGTGACTGAGCCTCTGTTAGTCAGGTGACTGAGCCTCTGTTAGTCTGGTGACTGAGCCTCTGTTAGTCTGGTGACTGAGCCTCTGTTAGTCTGGTGACTGAGCCTCTGTTAGTCTGGTGACTGAGCCTCTGTTAGTCTGGTGACTGAGCCTCTGTTAGTCAGGTGACTGAGCCTCTGTTAGTCTGGTGACTGAGCCTATGTTAGTCAGGTGACTGAGCCTCTGTTAGTCTGGTGACTGAGCCTCTGTTAGTCTGGTGACTGAGCCTCTGTTAGTCTGGCGACTGAGCCTCTGTTAGTCTGGAGACTGAGCCTCTGTTAGTCTGGTGACTGAGCCTCTGTTAGTCTGGTGACTGAGCCTCTGTTAGTCAGGTGACTGAGCCTCTGTTAGTCTGGTGACTGAGCCTCTGTTAGTCTGGTGACTGAGCCTCTGTTAGTCAGGTGACTGAGCCTCTGTTAGTCTGGTGACTGAGCCTCTGTTAGTCTGGTGACTGAGCCTCTGTTAGTCAGGTGACTGAGCCTCTGTTAGTCTGGTGACTGAGCCTCTGTTAGTCAGGTGCTCTGTTAGTCTGGTGACTGAGCCTCTGTTAGTCTGGTGACTGAGCCTCTGTTAGTCAGGTGACTGAGCCTCTGTTAGTCTGGTGACTGAGCCTCTGTTAGTCAGGTGACTGAGCCTCTGTTAGTCTGGTGACTGAGCCTCTGTTAGTCAGGTGACTGAGCCTCTGTTAGTCTGATGACTGAGCCTCTGTTAGTCTGGTGACTGAGCCTCTGTTAGTCAGGTGACTGAGCCTCTGTTAGTCTGGTGACTGAGCCTCTGTTAGTCTGGTGACTGAGCCTCTGTTAGTCTGGTGACTGAGCCTCTGTTAGTCTGGTGACTGAGCCTCTGTTAGTCTGGTGACTGAGCCTCTGTTAGTCTGGTGACTGAGCCTCTGTTAGTCTGGTGACTGAGCCTCTGTTAGTCAGGTGACTGAGCCTCTGTTAGTCTGGTGACTCAGCCTCTGTTAGTCTGGTGACTGAGCCTCTGTTAGTCAGGTGACTGAGCCTCTGTTAGTCTGGTGACTGAGCCTCTGTTAGTCAGGTGACTGAGCCTCTGTTAGTCTGGTGACTCTGTTAGTCAGGTGACTGAGCCTCTGTTAGTCTGGTGACTGAGCCTCTGTTAGTCTGGTGACTGAGCCTCTGTTAGTCTGGTGACTGAGCCTCTGTTAGTCTGGTGACTGAGCCTCTGTTAGTCAGGTGACTGAGCCTCTGTTAGTCTGGTGACTGAGCCTCTGTTAGTCTGGTGACTGAGCCTCTGTTAGTCTGGTGACTGAGCCTCTGTTAGTCAGGTGACTGAGCCTCTGTTAGTTTGGTGACTGAGCCTCTGTTAGTCTGGTGACTGAGCCTCTGTTAGTCTGGTGACTGAGCCTCTGTTAGTCAGGTGACTGAGCCTCTGTTAGTCTGGTGACTCAGCCTCTGTTAGTCTGGTGACTGAGCCTCTGTTAGTCAGGTGACTGAGCCTCTGTTAGTCTGGTGACTGAGCCTCTGTTAGTCTGGTGACTGAGCCTCTGTTAGTCTGGTGACTGAGCCTCTGTTAGTCTGGTGACTGAGCCTCCGTTAGTCAGGTGACTGAGCCTCCGTTAGTCAGGTGACTGAGCCTCCGTTAGTCTGGTGACTGAGCCTCCGTTAGTCTGGTGACTGAGCCTCCGTTAGTCTGGTGACTGAGCCTCCGTTAGTCAGGTGACTGAGCCTCTGTTAGTCTGGTGACTGAGCCTCTGTTAGTCAGGTGACTGAGCCTCTGTTAGTCTGGTGACTGAGCCTCTGTTAGTCTGGTGACTGAGCCTCTGTTAGTCAGGTGACTGAGCCTCTGTTAGTCAGGTGACTGAGCCTCTGTTAGTTGGTGACTGAGCCTCTGTTAGTCAGGTGACTGAGCCTCTGTTAGTCTGGTGACTGAGCCTCTGTTAGTCTGGTGACTGAGCCTCTGTTAGTCTGGTGACTGAGCCTCTGTTAGTCAGGTGACTGAGCCTCTGTTAGTCAGGTGACTGAGCCTCTGTTAGTCTGGTGACTGAGCCTCTGTTAGTCAGGTGACTGAGCCTCTGTTAGTCTGGTGACTGAGCCTCTGTTAGTCTGGTGACTGAGCCTCTGTTAGTCTGGTGACTGAGCCTCTGTTAGTCAGGTGACTGAGCCTCTGTTAGTCTGGTGACTGAGCCTCTGTTAGTCAGGTGACTGAGCCTCTGTTAGTCTGGTGACTGAGCCTCTGTTAGTCTGGTGACTGAGCCTCTGTTAGTCTGGTGACTGAGCCTCTGTTAGTCTGGTGACTGAGCCTCTGTTAGTCAGGTGACTGAGCCTCTGTTAGTCTGGTGACTGAGCCTCTGTTAGTCTGGTGACTGAGCCTCTGTTAGTCTGGTGACTGAGCCTCTGTTAGTCTGGTGACTGAGCCTCTGTTAGTCTGGTGACTGAGCCTCTGTTAGTCTGGTGACTGAGCCTCTGTTAGTCAGGTGACTGAGCCTCTGTTAGTCTGGTGACTGAGCCTCTGTTAGTCAGGTGACTGAGCCTCTGTTAGTCTGGTGACTGAGCCTCTGTTAGTCAGGTGACTGAGCCTCTGTTAGTCTGGTGACTGAGCCTCTGTTAGTCTGGTGACTGAGCCTCCGTTAGTCTGGTGACTGAGCCTCCGTTAGTCTGGTGACTGAGCCTCCGTTAGTCTGGTGACTGAGCCTCCGTTAGTCTGGTGACTGAGCCTCTGTTAGTCTGGTGACTGAGCCTCTGTTAGTCAGGTGACTGAGCCTCTGTTAGTCTGGTGACTGAGCCTCTGTTAGTCTGGTGACTGAGCCTCTGTTAGTGACTGAGCCTCTGTTAGTGACTGAGCCTCTGTTAGTCAGGTGACTGAGCCTCTGTTAGTCTGGTGACTGAGCCTCTGTTAGTCTGGTGACTGAGCCTCTGTTAGTCTGGTGACTGAGCCTCTGTTAGTCTGGTGACTGAGCCTCTGTTAGTCTGGTGACTGAGCCTCTGTTAGTCTGGTGACTGAGCCTCTGTTAGTCTGGTGACTGAGCCTCTGTTAGTCTGGTGACTGAGCCTCTGTTAGTCTGGTGACTGAGCCTCTGTTAGTCAGGTGACTGAGCCTCTGTTAGTCAGGTGACTGAGCCTCTGTTAGTCAGGTGACTGAGCCTCTGTTAGTCAGGTGACTGAGCCTCTGTTAGTCTGGTGACTGAGCCTCTGTTAGTCTGGTGACTGAGCCTCTGTTAGTCTGGTGACTGAGCCTCTGTTAGTCAGGTGACTGAGCCTCTGTTAGTCTGGTGACTGAGCCTCCGTTAGTCTGGTGACTGAGCCTCTGTTAGTCTGGTGACTGAGCCTCTGTTAGTCTGGTGACTGAGCCTCTGTTAGTCTGTTGACTGAGCCTCTGTTAGTCAGGTGACTGAGCCTCTGTTAGTCTGGTGACTGAGCCTCTGTTAGTCTGGTGACTGAGCCTCTGTTAGTCTGGTGACTGAGCCTCTGTTAGTCTGGTGACTGAGCCTCTGTTAGTCTGGTGACTGACACTCTGTTAGTCTGGTGACTGACACTCTGTTAGTCTGGTGACTGAGCCTCTGTTAGTCAGGTGACTGAGCCTCTGTTAGTCTGGTGACTGAGCCTCTGTTAGTCAGGTGACTGAGCCTCTGTTAGTCAGGTGACTGAGCCTCTGTTAGTCTGGTGACTCAGCCTCTGTTAGTCTGGTGACTCAGCCTCTGTTAGTCTGGTGACTGAGCCTCTGTTAGTCTGGCGACTCAGCCTCTGTTAGTCTGGTGACTGAGCCTCTGTTAGTCTGGTGACTGAGCCTCTGTTAGTCTGGTGACTGAGCCTCTGTTAGTCTGGTGACTGAGCCTCTGTTAGTCTGGTGACTGAGCCTCTGTTAGTCAGGTGACTGAGCCTCTGTTAGTCTGGTGACTGAGCCTCTGTTAGTCTGGTGACTGAGCCTCTGTTAGTCTGGTGACTGAGCCTCTGTTAGTCTGGTGACTGAGCCTCTGTTAGTCTGGTGACTGAGCCTCTGTTAGTCTGGTGACTGAGCCTCTGTTAGTCTGGTGACTGAGCCTCTGTTAGTCAGGTGACTGAGCCTCTGTTAGTCTGGTGACTCAGCCTCTGTTAGTCTGGTGACTGAGCCTCTGTTAGTCAGGTGACTGAGCCTCTGTTAGTCTGGTGACTGAGCCTCTGTTAGTCTGGTGACTGAGCCTCTGTTAGTCTGGTGACTGAGCCTCTGTTAGTCTGGTGACTGAGCCTCCGTTAGTCAGGTGACTGAGCCTCCGTTAGTCAGGTGACTGAGCCTCCGTTAGTCTGGTGACTGAGCCTCCGTTAGTCTGGTGACTGAGCCTCCGTTAGTCAGGTGACTGAGCCTCTGTTAGTCTGGTGACTGAGCCTCTGTTAGTCAGGTGACTGAGCCTCTGTTAGTCTGGTGACTGAGCCTCTGTTAGTCTGGTGACTGAGCCTCTGTTAGTCAGGTGACTGAGCCTCTGTTAGTCAGGTGACTGAGCCTCTGTTAGTTGGTGACTGAGCCTCTGTTAGTCAGGTGACTGAGCCTCTGTTAGTCTGGTGACTGAGCCTCTGTTAGTCTGGTGACTGAGCCTCTGTTAGTCTGGTGACTGAGCCTCTGTTAGTCTGGTGACTGAGCCTCTGTTAGTCAGGTGACTGAGCCTCTGTTAGTCTGGTGACTGAGCCTCTGTTAGTCAGGTGACTGAGCCTCTGTTAGTCTGGTGACTGAGCCTCTGTTAGTCTGGTGACTGAGCCTCTGTTAGTCAGGTGACTGAGCCTCTGTTAGTCAGGTGACTGAGCCTCTGTTAGTCTGGTGACTGAGCCTCTGTTAGTCAGGTGACTGAGCCTCTGTTAGTCAGGTGACCGAGCCTCTGTTAGTCTGGTGACTGAGCCTCTGTTAGTCTGGTGACTGAGCCTCTGTTAGTCTGGTGACTGAGCCTCTGTTAGTCAGGTGACTTAGCCTCTGTTAGTCAGGTGACTGAGCCTCTGTTAGTCTGGTGACTGAGCCTCTGTTAGTCAGGTGACTGAGCCTCTGTTAGTCTGGTGACTGAGCCTCTGTTAGTCTGGTGACTGAGCCTCTGTTAGTCAGGTGACTGAGCCTCTGTTAGTCTGGTGACTGAGCCTCTGTTAGTCAGGTGACTGAGCCTCTGTTAGTCTGGCGACTGAGCCTCTGTTAGTCTGGTGACTGGGCCTCTGTTAGTCTGGTGACTGAGCCTCTGTTAGTCTGGTGACTGAGCCTCTGTTAGTCTGGTGACTGAGCCTCTGTTAGTCTGGTGACTGAGCCTCTGTTAGTCAGGTGACTGAGCCTCTGTTAGTCTGGTGACTGAGCCTCTGTTAGTCTGGTGACTGAGCCTCTGTTAGTCTGGTGACTGAGCCTCTGTTAGTCTGGTGACTGAGCCTCTGTTAGTCAGGTGACTGAGCCTCTGTTAGTCTGGTGACTGAGCCTCTGTTAGTCTGGTGACTGAGCCTCTGTTAGTCTGGTGACTGAGCCTCTGTTAGTCAGGTGACTGAGCCTCTGTTAGTCTGGTGACTGAGCCTCTGTTAGTCTGGTGACTGAGCCTCTGTTAGTCTGGTGACTGAGCCTCTGTTAGTCTGGTGACTGAGCCTCTGTTAGTCTGCTGAGCCTCTGTTAGTCTGGTGACTGAGCCTCTGTTAGTCTGGTGACTGAGCCTCTGTTAGTCTGGTGACTGAGCCTCTGTTAGTCTGGTGACTGAGCCTCTGTTAGTCTGGTGACTGAGCCTCTGTTAGTCTGGTGACTGAGCCTCTGTTAGTCTGGTGACTGAGCCTCTGTTAGTCTGGTGACTGAGCCTCTGTTAGTCTGGTGACTGAGCCTCTGTTAGTCTGGTGACTGAGCCTCTGTTAGTCAGGTGACTGAGCCTCTGTTAGTCAGGTGACTGAGCCTCTGTTAGTTGGTGACTGAGCCTCTGTTAGTCAGGTGACTGAGCCTCTGTTAGTCTGGTGACTGAGCCTCTGTTAGTCTGGTGACTGAGCCTCTGTTAGTCTGGTGACTGAGCCTCTGTTAGTCTGGTGACTGAGCCTCTGTTAGTCTGGTGACTGAGCCTCTGTTAGTCTGGTGACTGAGCCTCTGTTAGTCTGGTGACTGAGCCTCTGTTAGTCTGGTGACTGAGCCTCTGTTAGTCAGGTGACTGAGCCTCTGTTAGTCAGGTGACTGAGCCTCTGTTAGTCTGGTGACTGAGCCTCCGTTAGTCTGGTGACTGAGCCTCCGTTAGTCTGGTGACTGAGCCTCCGTTAGTCAGGTGACTGAGCCTCTGTTAGTCAGGTGACTGAGCCTCTGTTAGTCTGGTGACTGAGCCTCCGTTAGTCTGGTGACTGAGCCTCCGTTAGTCTGGTGACTGAGCCTCCGTTAGTCTGGTGACTGAGCCTCCGTTAGTCTGGTGACTGAGCCTCCGTTAGTCAGGTGACTGGGCCTCTGTTAGTCAGGTGACTGGGCCTCTGTTAGTCTGGTGACTGGGCCTCTGTTAGTCTGGTGACTGGGCCTCTGTTAGTCTGGTGACTGGGCCTCTGTTAGTCAGGTGACTGAGCCTCTGTTAGTCTGGTGACTGAGCCTCTGTTAGTCTGGTGACTGAGCCTCTGTTAGTCTGGTGACTGAGCCTCTGTTAGTCTGATGACTGAGCCTCTGTTAGTCTGGTGACTGAGCCTCTGTTAGTCAGGTGACTGAGCCTCTGTTAGTCTGGTGACTGAGCCTCTGTTAGTCTGGTGACTGAGCCTCTGTTAGTCAGGTGACTGAGCCTCTGTTAGTCTGGTGACTGAGCCTCTGTTAGTCTGGTGACTGAGCCTCCGTTAGTCTGGTGACTGAGCCTCTGTTAGTCTGGTGACTGAGCCTCTGTTAGTCTGGTGACTGAGCCTCTGTTAGTCTGGTGACTGAGCCTCTGTTAGTGACTGAGCCTCTGTTAGTCAGGTGACTGAGCCTCTGTTAGTCTGGTGACTGAGCCTCTGTTAGTCTGGTGACTGAGCCTCTGTTAGTCTGGTGACTGAGCCTCTGTTAGTCTGGTGACTGAGCCTCTGTTAGTCAGGTGACTGAGCCTCTGTTAGTCTGGTGACTGAGCCTCTGTTAGTCAGGTGACTGAGCCTCTGTTAGTCTGGTGACTGAGCCTCTGTTAGTCTGGTGACTGAGCCTCTGTTAGTCAGGTGACTGAGCCTCTGTTAGTCTGGTGACTGAGCCTCTGTTAGTCTGGTGACTGAGCCTCTGTTAGTCTGGTGACTGAGCCTCTGTTAGTCAGGTGACTGAGCCTCTGTTAGTCTGGTGACTGAGCCTCCGTTAGTCTGGTGACTGAGCCTCTGTTAGTCTGGTGACTGAGCCTCTGTTAGTCTGGTGACTGAGCCTCTGTTAGTCTGGTGACTGAGCCTCTGTTAGTCAGGTGACTGAGCCTCTGTTAGTCTGGTGACTGAGCCTCTGTTAGTCTGGTGACTGAGCCTCTGTTAGTCTGGTGACTGAGCCTCTGTTAGTCTGGTGACTGAGCCTCTGTTAGTCTGGTGACTGACACTCTGTTAGTCTGGTGACTGACACTCTGTTAGTCTGGTGACTGAGCCTCTGTTAGTCAGGTGACTGAGCCTCTGTTAGTCTGGTGACTGAGCCTCTGTTAGTCAGGTGACTGAGCCTCTGTTAGTCAGGTGACTGAGCCTCTGTTAGTCTGGTGACTGAGCCTCTGTTAGTCTGGTGACTGAGCCTCTGTTAGTCTGGTGACTGAGCCTCTGTTAGTCAGGTGACTGAGCCTCTGTTAGTCTGGTGACTGAGCCTCTGTTAGTCAGGTGACTGAGCCTCTGTTAGTCAGGTGACTGAGCCTCTGTTAGTCTGGTGACTGAGCCTCTGTTAGTCTGGTGACTGAGCCTCTGTTAGTCAGGTGACTGAGCCTCTGTTAGTCTGGTGACTGAGCCTCTGTTAGTCAGGTGACTGAGCCTCTGTTAGTCTGGTGACTGAGCCTCTGTTAGTCAGGTGACTGAGCCTCTGTTAGTCTGGTGACTGAGCCTCTGTTAGTCTGGTGACTGAGCCTCTGTTAGTCTGGTGACTGAGCCTCTGTTAGTCTGGTGACTGAGCCTCTGTTAGGCTGGCGACTGAGCCTCTGTTAGTCAGGTGACTGAGCCTCTGTTAGTCTGGTGACTGAGCCTCTGTTAGTCTGGTGACTGAGCCTCTGTTAGTCTGGTGACTGAGCCTCTGTTAGTCTGGTGACTGAGCCTCTGTTAGTCAGGTGACTGAGCCTCTGTTAGTCTGGTGACTGAGCCTCTGTTAGTCAGGTGACTGAGCCTCTGTTAGTCAGGTGACTGAGCCTCTGTTAGTCAGGTGACTGAGCCTCTGTTAGTTGGTGACTGAGCCTCTGTTAGTCAGGTGACTGAGCCTCTGTTAGTCT
Source organism: Cladorhizidae sp. MBARI D1340-BT2 (assembly GCA_028752905.1). Lineage (NCBI taxonomy): Eukaryota > Metazoa > Porifera > Demospongiae > Poecilosclerida > Cladorhizidae > Cladorhizidae sp. MBARI D1340-BT2. Next base: position 22,398,568 of record JAQNBH010000001.1, read on the forward strand.
GGTGACTGAGCCTCTGTTAGTCTGGTGACTGAGCCTCTGTTAGTCTGGTGACTGAGCCTCTGTTAGTCAGGTGACTGAGCCTCTGTTAGTCTGGTGACTGAGCCTCTGTTAGTCTGGTGACTGAGCCTCTGTTAGTCTGATGACTGAGCCTCTGTTAGTCTGGTGACTGAGCCTCTGTTAGTCTGGAGACTGAGCCTCTGTTAGTCTGGTGACTGAGCGTCTGTTAGTCAGGTGACTGAGCCTCTGTTAGTCTGGAGACTGAGCCTCTGTTAGTCTGGTGACTGAGCCTCTGTTAGTCTGGTGACTGAGCCTCTGTTAGTCAGGTGACTGAGCCTCTGTTAGTCTGGTGACTGAGCCTCTGTTAGTCTGGTGACTGAGCCTCTGTTAGTCTGGTGACTGAGCCTCTGTTAGTCTGGTGACTGAGCCTCTGTTAGTCTGGTGACTGAGCCTCTGTTAGTCTGGTGACTGAGCCTCTGTTAGTCAGGTGACTGAGCCTCTGTTAGTCAGGTGACTGAGCCTCTGTTAGTCTGGTGACTGAGCCTATGTTAGTCAGGTGACTGAGCCTCTGTTAGTCTGGTGACTGAGCCTCTGTTAGTCTGGTGACTGAGCCTCTGTTAGTCTGGTGACTGAGCCTCTGTTAGTCTGGAGACTGAGCCTCTGTTAGTCTGGTGACTGAGCCTCTGTTAGTCTGGTGACTGAGCCTCTGTTAGTCAGGTGACTGAGCCTCTGTTAGTCTGGTGACTGAGCCTCTGTTAGTCTGGTGACTGAGCCTCTGTTAGTCAGGTGACTGAGCCTCTGTTAGTCTGGTGACTGAGCCTCTGTTAGTCTGGTGACTGAGCCTCTGTTAGTCAGGTGACTGAGCCTCTGTTAGTCTGGTGACTGAGCCTCTGTTAGTCAGGTGCTCTGTTAGTCTGGTGACTGAGCCTCTGTTAGTCTGGTGACTGAGCCTCTGTTAGTCAGGTGACTGAGCCTCTGTTAGTCTGGTGACTGAGCCTCTGTTAGTCAGGTGACTGAGCCTCTGTTAGTCTGGTGACTGAGCCTCTGTTAGTCTGGTGACTGAGCCTCTGTTAGTCTGGTGACTGAGCCTCTGTTAGTCTGGTGACTGAGCCTCTGTTAGTCTGGTGACTGAGCCTCTGTTAGTCTGGTGACTGAGCCTCTGTTAGTCAGGTGACTGAGCCTCTGTTAGTCTGGTGACTCAGCCTCTGTTAGTCTGGTGACTGAGCCTCTGTTAGTCAGGTGACTGAGCCTCTGTTAGTCTGGTGACTGAGCCTCTGTTAGTCAGGTGACTGAGCCTCTGTTAGTCTGGTGACTCTGTTAGTCAGGTGACTGAGCCTCTGTTAGTCTGGTGACTGAGCCTCTGTTAGTCTGGTGACTGAGCCTCTGTTAGTCTGGTGACTGAGCCTCTGTTAGTCTGGTGACTGAGCCTCTGTTAGTCAGGTGACTGAGCCTCTGTTAGTCTGGTGACTGAGCCTCTGTTAGTCTGGTGACTGAGCCTCTGTTAGTCTGGTGACTGAGCCTCTGTTAGTCTGGTGACTGAGCCTCTGTTAGTCAGGTGACTGAGCCTCTGTTAGTTTGGTGACTGAGCCTCTGTTAGTCTGGTGACTGAGCCTCTGTTAGTCTGGTGACTGAGCCTCTGTTAGTCAGGTGACTGAGCCTCTGTTAGTCTGGTGACTCAGCCTCTGTTAGTCTGGTGACTGAGCCTCTGTTAGTCAGGTGACTGAGCCTCTGTTAGTCTGGTGACTGAGCCTCTGTTAGTCTGGTGACTGAGCCTCTGTTAGTCTGGTGACTGAGCCTCTGTTAGTCTGGTGACTGAGCCTCCGTTAGTCAGGTGACTGAGCCTCCGTTAGTCAGGTGACTGAGCCTCCGTTAGTCTGGTGACTGAGCCTCCGTTAGTCTGGTGACTGAGCCTCCGTTAGTCTGGTGACTGAGCCTCCGTTAGTCAGGTGACTGAGCCTCTGTTAGTCTGGTGACTGAGCCTCTGTTAGTCAGGTGACTGAGCCTCTGTTAGTCTGGTGACTGAGCCTCTGTTAGTCTGGTGACTGAGCCTCTGTTAGTCAGGTGACTGAGCCTCTGTTAGTCAGGTGACTGAGCCTCTGTTAGTTGGTGACTGAGCCTCTGTTAGTCAGGTGACTGAGCCTCTGTTAGTCTGGTGACTGAGCCTCTGTTAGTCAGGTGACTGAGCCTCTGTTAGTCTGGTGACTGAGCCTCTGTTAGTCAGGTGACTGAGCCTCTGTTAGTCAGGTGACTGAGCCTCTGTTAGTCAGGTGACTGAGCCTCTGTTAGTCAGATGACCGAGCCTCTGTTAGTCTGGTGACTGAGCCTCTGTTAGTCTGGTGACTGAGCCTCTGTTAGTCTGGTGACTGAGCCTCTGTTAGTCTGGTGACTGAGCCTCTGTTAGTCAGGTGACTGAGCCTCTGTTAGTCTGGTGACTGAGCCTCTGTTAGTCTGGTGACTGAGCCTCTGTTAGTCAGGTGACTGAGCCTCTGTTAGTCTGGTGACTGAGCCTCTGTTAGTCTGGTGACTGAGCCTCTGTTAGTCTGGTGACTGAGCCTCTGTTAGTCAGGTGACTGAGCCTCTGTTAGTCTGGTGACTGAGCCTCTGTTAGTCAGGTGACTGAGCCTCTGTTAGTCTGGTGACTGAGCCTCTGATAGTCTGGTGACTGAGCCTCTGTTAGTCAGGTAACTGAGCTCTCTGTTAGTCTGGTGACTGAGCCTCTGTTAGTCTGGTGAGTGAGCCTCTGTTAGTCTGGTGACTGAGCCTCTGTTAGTCTGGTGACTGAGCCTCTGTTAGTCTGGTGACTGAGCCTCTGTTAGTCTGGTGACTGAGCCTCTGTTAGTCTGGTGACTGAGCTTCTCTGTTAGTCAGGTGACTGAGCCTCTGTTAGTCTGGTGACTGAGCCTCTGTTAGTCAGGTGACTGAGCCTCTGTTAGTCTGGTGACTGAGCCTCTGTTAGTCTGGTGACTGAGCCTCTGTTAGTCTGGTGACTGAGCCTCTGTTAGTCTGGTGACTGAGCCTCTGTTAGTCAGGTAACTGAGCCTCTGTTAGTCTGGTGACTGAGCCTCTGTTAGTCTGGTGACTGAGCCTCTGTTAGTCTGGTGACTGAGCCTCTGTTAGTCAGGTGACTGAGCCTCTGTTAGTCTGGTGACTGAGCCTCTGTTAGTCTGGTGACTGAGCCTCTGTTAGTCTGGCGACTGAGCCTCTGTTAGTCTGGCGACTGAGCCTCTGTTAGTCAGGTGACTGAGCCTCTGTTAGTCTGGTGACTGAGCCTCTGTTAGTCTGGAGACTGAGCCTCTGTTAGTCTGGCGACTGAGCCTCTGTTAGTCTGGCGACTGAGCCTCTGTTAGTCTGGCGACTGAGCCTCTGTTAGTCTGGTGACTGAGCCTCTGTTAGTCTGGTGACTGAGCCTCTGTTAGTCTGGAGACTGAGCCTCTGTTAGTCTGGTGACTGAGCCTCTGTTAGTCTGGTGACTGAGCCTCTGTTAGTCAGGTGACTGAGCCTCTGTTAGTCAGGTGACTGAGCCTCTGTTAGTCAGGTGACTGAGCCTCTGTTAGTCTGGTGACTGAGCCTCTGTTAGTCTGGTGACTGAGCCTCTGTTAGTCAGGTGACTGAGCCTCTGTTAGTCAGGTGACTGAGCCTCTGTTAGTCAGGTGACTGAGCCTCTGTTAGTCTGGTGACTGAGCCTCTGTTAGTCTGGTGACTGAGCCTCTGTTAGTCAGGTGACTGAGCCTCTGTTAGTCAGGTGACTGAGCCTCTGTTAGTCAGGTGACTGAGCCTCTGTTAGTCTGATGACTGAGCCTCTGTTAGTCAGGTGACTGAGCCTCTGTTAGTCTGGTGACTGAGCCTCTGTTAGTCTGGTGACTGAGCCTCTGTTAGTCAGGTGACTGAGCCTCTGTTAGTCAGGTGACTGAGCCTCTGTTAGTCTGGTGACTGAGCCTCTGTTAGTCTGGTGACTGAGCCTCTGTTAGTCAGGTGACTGAGCCTCTGTTAGTCAGGTGACTGAGCCTCTGTTAGTCTGGTGACTGAGCCTCTGTTAGTCAGGTGACTGAGCCTCTGTTAGTCTGGTGACTGAGCCTCTGTTAGTCTGGTGACTGAGCCTCTGTTAGTCAGGTGACTGAGCCTCTGTTAGTCAGGTGACTGAGCCTCTGTTAGTCAGGTGACTGAGCCTCTGTTAGTCTGGTGACTGAGCCTCTGTTAGTCTGGTGACTGAGCCTCTGTTAGTCTGGTGACTGAGCCTCTGTTAGTCAGGTGACTGAGCCTCTGTTAGTCTGGTGACTGAGCCTCTGTTAGTCTGGTGACTGAGCCTCTGTTAGTCTGGTGACTGAGCCTCTGTTAGTCTGGTGACTGAGCCTCTGTTAGTCTGGTGACTGAGCCTCTGTTAGTCAGGTGACTGAGCCTCTGTTAGTCTGGTGACTGAGCCTCTGTTAGTCAGGTGACTGAGCCTCTGTTAGTCAGGTGACTGAGCCTCTGTTAGTCAGGTGACTGAGCCTCTGTTAGTCTGGTGACTGAGCCTCTGTTAGTCTGGTGACTGAGCCTCTGTTAGTCAGGTGACTGAGCCTCTGTTAGTCAGGTGACTGAGCCTCTGTTAGTCTGGTGACTGAGCCTCTGTTAGTCAGGTGACTGTGCCTCTGTTAGTCAGGTGACTGAGCCTCTGTTAGTCAGGTGACTGAGCCTCTGTTAGTCTGGTGACTGAGCCTCTGTTAGTCTGGTGACTGAGCCTCTGTTAGTCTGGTGACTGAGCCTCTGTTAGTCAGGTGACTGAGCCTCTGTTAGTCAGGTGACTGAGCCTCTGTTAGTCAGGTGACTGAGCCTCTGTTAGTCTGGTGACTGAGCCTCTGTTAGTGACTGAGCCTCTGTTAGTGACTGAGCCTCTGTTAGTCTGGTGACTGAGCCTCTGTTAGTCTGGTGACTGAGCCTCTGTTAGTCTGGTGACTGAGCTCTCTGTTAGTCAGGTGACTGAGCCTCTGTTAGTCTGGTGACTGAGCCTCTGTTAGTCAGGTGACTGAGCCTCTGTTAGTCAGGTGACTGAGCCTCTGTTAGTCTGGTGACTGAGCCTCTGTTAGTCAGGTGACTGAGCCTCTGTTAGTCTGGTGACTGAGCCTCTGTTAGTCAGGTGACTGAGCCTCTGTTAGTCTGGTGACTGAGCCTCTGTTAGTCAGGTGACTGAGCCTCTGTTAGTCTGGTGACTGAGCCTCTGTTAGTCAGGTGACTGAGCCTCTGTTAGTCAGGTGACTGAGCCTCTGTTAGTCTGGTGACTGAGCCTCTGTTAGTCAGGTGACTGAGCCTCTGTTAGTCTGGTGACTGAGCCTCTGTTAGTCAGGTGACTGAGCCTCTGTTAGTCAGGTGACTGAGCCTCTGTTAGTCAGGTGACTGAGCCTCTGTTAGTCTGGTGACTGAGCCTCTGTTAGTCAGGTGACTGAGCCTCTGTTAGTCTGGTGACTGAGCCTCTGTTAGTCAGGTGACTGAGCCTCTGTTAGTCAGGTGACTGAGCCTCTGTTAGTCTGGTGACTGAGCCTCTGTTAGTCTGGTGACTGAGCCTCTGTTAGTCAGGTGACTGAGCCTCTGTTAGTCAGGTGACTGAGCCTCTGTTAGTCTGGTGACTGAGCCTCTGTTAGTCAGGTGACTGAGCCTCTGTTAGTCTGGTGACTGAGCCTCTGTTAGTCTGGTGACTGAGCCTCTGTTAGTCTGGTGACCTCTGTTAGTCAGGTGACTGAGCCTCTGTTAGTCAGGTGACTGAGCCTCTGTTAGTCAGGTGACTGAGCCTCTGTTAGTCTGGTGACTGAGCCTCTGTTAGTCTGGTGACTGAGCCTCTGTTAGTCTGGTGACTGAGCCTCTGTTAGTCAGGTGACTGAGCCTCTGTTAGTCTGGTGACTGAGCCTCTGTTAGTCAGGTGACTGAGCCTCTGTTAGTCTGGTGACTGAGCCTCTGTTAGTCAGGTGACTGAGCCTCTGTTAGTCAGGTGACTGAGCCTCTGTTAGTCTGGTGACTGAGCCTCTGTTAGTCTGGTGACTGAGCCTCTGTTAGTCTGGTGACTGAGCCTCTGTTAGTCTGGCGACTGAGCCTCTGTTAGTCTGGCGACTGAGCCTCTGTTAGTCTGGCGACTGAGCCTCTGTTAGTCTGGCGACTCAGCCTCTGTTAGTCTGGCGACTGAGCCTCTGTTAGTCTGGCGACTGAGCCTCTGTTAGTCTGGTGACTGAGCCTCTGTTAGTCTGGTGACTGAGCCTCTGTTAGTCTGGTGACTGAGCCTCTGTTAGTCTGGTGACTGAGCCTCTGTTAGTCAGGTGACTGAGCCTCTGTTAGTCTGGTGACTGAGCCTCTGTTAGTCTGGTGACTGAGCCTCTGTTAGTCAGGTGACTGAGCCTCTGTTAGTCAGGTGACTGAGCCTCTGTTAGTCAGGTGACTGAGCCTCTGTTAGTCTGGTGACTGAGCCTCTGTTAGTCTGGTGACTGAGCCTCTGTTAGTCTGGTGACTGAGCCTCTGTTAGTCTGGTGACTGGGCCTCTGTTAGTCTGGTGACTGGGCCTCTGTTAGTCTGGTGACTGAGCCTCTGTTAGTCTGGTGACTGAGCCTCTGTTAGTCTGGTGACTGAGCCTCCGTTAGTCAGGTGACTGAGCCTCCGTTAGTCAGGTGACTGAGCCTCCGTTAGTCTGGTGACTGAGCCTCCGTTAGTCTGGTGACTGAGCCTCTGTTAGTCTGGTGACTGAGCCTCTGTTAGTCTGGTGACTGAGCCTCCGTTAGTCAGGTGACTGAGCCTCCGTTAGTCAGGTGACTGAGCCTCCGTTAGTCTGGTGACTGAGCCTCCGTTAGTCTGGTGACTGAGCCTCCGTTAGTCAGGTGACTGAGCCTCTGTTAGTCTGGTGACTGAGCCTCTGTTAGTCTGGTGACTGAGCCTCTGTTAGTCTGGCGACTGAGCCTCTGTTAGTCTGGCGACTGAGCCTCTGTTAGTCTGGTGACTGAGCCTCTGTTAGTCTGGTGACTGAGCCTCTGTTAGTCTGGTGACTGAGCCTCTGTTAGTCTGGTGACTGAGCCTCTGTTAGTCTGGTGACTGAGCCTCTGTTAGTCTGGTGACTGAGCCTCTGTTAGTCAGGTGACTGAGCCTCTGTTAGTCTGGTGACTGAGCCTCTGTTAGTCTGGTGACTGAGCCTCTGTTAGTCAGGTGACTGAGCCTCTGTTAGTCAGGTGACTGAGCCTCTGTTAGTCTGGTGACTGAGCCTCTGTTAGTCAGGTGACTGAGCCTCTGTTAGTCAGGTGACTGAGCCTCTGTTAGTCTGGTGACTGAGCCTCTGTTAGTCTGGTGACTGAGCCTCTGTTAGTCTGGTGACTGAGCCTCTGTTAGTCTGGTGACTGAGCCTCTGTTAGTCTGGTGACTGAGCCTCTGTTAGTCTGGTGACTGAGCCTCTGTTAGCCAGGTGACTGAGCCTCTGTTAGTCTGGTGACTGAGCCTCTGTTAGTCTGGTGACTGAGCCTCTGTTAGTCTGGTGACTGAGCCTCTGTTAGTCTGGTGACTGAGCCTCTGTTAGTCTGGTGACTGAGCCTCTGTTAGTCTGGTGACTGAGCCTCTGTTAGTCAGGTGACTGAGCCTCTGTTAGTCAGGTGACTGAGCCTCTGTTAGTCTGGTGACTGAGCCTCTGTTAGTCAGGTGACTGAGCCTCTGTTAGTCTGGTGACTGAGCCTCTGTTAGTCTGGTGACTGAGCCTCTGTTAGTCAGGTGACTGAGCCTCTGTTAGTCAGGTGACTGAGCCTCTGTTAGTCTGGTGACTGAGCCTCTGTTAGTCTGGTGACTGAGCCTCTGTTAGTCTGGTGACTGAGCCTCTGTTAGTCTGGTGACTGAGCCTCTGTTAGTCAGGTGACTGAGCCTCTGTTAGTCTGGTGACTGAGCCTCTGTTAGTCTGGTGACTGAGCCTCTGTTAGTCAGGTGACTGAGCCTCTGTTAGTCTGGTGACTGAGCCTCCGTTAGTCTGGTGACTGAGCCTCCGTTAGTCTGGTGACTGAGCCTCCGTTAGTCTGGTGACTGAGCCTCCGTTAGTCTGGTGACTGAGCCTCTGTTAGTCTGGTGACTGAGCCTCTGTTAGTCTGGTGACTGAGCCTCTGTTAGTCTGGCGACTGAGCCTCTGTTAGTCTGGTGACTGAGCCTCTGTTAGTCTGGTGACTGAGCCTCTGTTAGTCTGGTGACTGAGCCTCTGTTAGTCTGGTGACTGAGCCTCTGTTAGTCAGGTGACTGAGCCTCTGTTAGTCTGGTGACTGAGCCTCTGTTAGTCTGGTGACTGAGCCTCCGTTAGTCTGGTGACTGAGCCTCTGTTAGTCTGGTGACTGAGCCTCTGTTAGTCAGGTGACTGAGCCTCTGTTAGTCTGGTGACTGAGCCTCTGTTAGTCTGGTGACTGAGCCTCTGTTAGTGACTGAGCCTCTGTTAGTGACTGAGCCTCTGTTAGTCAGGTGACTGAGCCTCTGTTAGTCTGGTGACTGAGCCTCTGTTAGTCTGGTGACTGAGCCTCTGTTAGTCAGGTGACTGAGCCTCTGTTAGTCTGGTGACTGAGCCTCTGTTAGTCTGGTGACTGAGCCTCTGTTAGTCAGGTGACTGAGCCTCTGTTAGTCTGGTGACTGAGCCTCTGTTAGTCTGGTGACTGAGCCTCTGTTAGTCAGGTGACTGAGCCTCTGTTAGTCAGGTGACTGAGCCTCTGTTAGTCAGGTGACTGAGCCTCTGTTAGTCAGGTGACTGAGCCTCTGTTAGTCTGGTGACTGAGCCTCTGTTAGTCTGGTGACTGAGCCTCTGTTAGTCTGGTGACTGAGCCTCTGTTAGTCAGGTGACTGAGCCTCTGTTAGTCTGGTGACTGAGCCTCCGTTAGTCTGGTGACTGAGCCTCTGTTAGTCTGGTGACTGAGCCTCTGTTAGTCTGGTGACTGAGCCTCTGTTAGTCTGGTGACTGAGCCTCTGTTAGTCAGGTGACTGAGCCTCTGTTAGTCTGGTGACTGAGCCTCTGTTAGTCTGGTGACTGAGCCTCTGTTAGTCTGGTGACTGAGCCTCTGTTAGTCTGGTGACTGAGCCTCTGTTAGTCTGGTGACTGACACTCTGTTAGTCTGGTGACTGACACTCTGTTAGTCTGGTGACTGAGCCTCTGTTAGTCAGGTGACTGAGCCTCTGTTAGTCTGGTGACTGAGCCTCTGTTAGTCAGGTGACTGAGCCTCTGTTAGTCTGGTGACTGAGCCTCTGTTAGTCAGGTGACTGAGCCTCTGTTAGTCAGGTGACTGAGCCTCTGTTAGTCTGGTGACTGAGCCTCTGTTAGTCTGGTGACTGAGCCTCTGTTAGTCTGGTGACTGAGCCTCTGTTAGTCAGGTGACTGAGCCTCTGTTAGTCTGGTGACTGAGCCTCTGTTAGTCAGGTGACTGAGCCTCTGTTAGTCAGGTGACTGAGCCTCTGTTAGTCTGGTGACTGAGCCTCTGTTAGTCTGGTGACTGAGCCTCTGTTAGTCAGGTGACTGAGCCTCTGTTAGTCTGGTGACTGAGCCTCTGTTAGTCAGGTGACTGAGCCTCTGTTAGTCTGGTGACTGAGCCTCTGTTAGTCAGGTGACTGAGCCTCTGTTAGTCTGGTGACTGAGCCTCTGTTAGTCTGGTGACTGAGCCTCTGTTAGTCTGGTGACTGAGCCTCTGTTAGTCTGGTGACTGAGCCTCTGTTAGTCTGGCGACTGAGCCTCTGTTAGGCTGGCGACTGAGCCTCTGTTAGTCTGGTGACTGAGCCTCTGTTAGTCTGGTGACTGAGCCTCTGTTAGTCTGGTGACTGAGCCTCTGTTAGTCTGGCGACTGAGCCTCTGTTAGTCTGGTGACTGAGCCTCTGTTAGTCTGGTGACTGAGCCTCTGTTAGTCAGGTGACTGGGCCTCTGTTAGTCTGGTGACTGAGCCTCTGTTAGTCAGGTGACTGAGCCTCTGTTAGTCAGGTGACTGAGCCTCTGTTAGTCAGGTGACTGAGCCTCTGTTAGTCAGGTGACTGAGCCTCTGTTAGTCTGGTGACTGAGCCTCTGTTAGTCAGGTGACTGAGCCTCTGTTAGTCTGGTGACTGAGCCTCTGTTAGTCTGGTGACTGAGCCTCTGTTAGTCTGGTGACTGAGCCTCTGTTAGTCTGGTGACTGAGCCTCTGTTAGTCAGGTGACTGAGCCTCTGTTAGTCTGGTGACTGAGCCTCTGTTAGTCAGGTGACTGAGCCTCTGTTAGTCAGGTGACTGAGCCTCTGTTAGTCAGGTGACTGAGCCTCTGTTAGTTGGTGACTGAGCCTCTGTTAGTCAGGTGACTGAGCCTCTGTTAGTCTGGTGACTGAGCCTCTGTTAGTCTGGTGACTGAGCCTCTGTTAGTCTGGTGACTGAGCCTCTGTTAGTCAGGTGACTGAGCCTCTGTTAGTCTGGTGACTGAGCCTCTGTTAGTCTGGTGACTGAGCCTCTGTTAGTCTGGTGACTGAGCCTCTGTTAGTCTGGTGACTGAGCCTCTGTTAGTCTGGAGACTGAGCCTCTGTTAGTCTGGTGACTGAGCGTCTGTTAGTCAGGTGACTGAGCCTCTGTTAGTCTGGAGACTGAGCCTCTGTTAGTCTGGTGACTGAGCCTCTGTTAGTCTGGTGACTGAGCCTCTGTTAGTCTGGTGACTGAGCCTCTGTTAGTCTGGTGACTGAGCCTCTGTTAGTCTGGTGACTGAGCCTCTGTTAGTCTGGTGACTGAGCCTCTGTTAGTCAGGTGACTGAGCCTCTGTTAGTCTGGTGACTGAGCCTCTGTTAGTCTGGTGACTGAGCCTCTGTTAGTCTGGTGACTGAGCCTCTGTTAGTCTGGTGACTGAGCCTCTGTTAGTCTGGTGACTGAGCCTCTGTTAGTCAGGTGACTGAGCCTCTGTTAGTCTGGTGACTGAGCCTATGTTAGTCAGGTGACTGAGCCTCTGTTAGTCTGGTGACTGAGCCTCTGTTAGTCTGGTGACTGAGCCTCTGTTAGTCTGGCGACTGAGCCTCTGTTAGTCTGGAGACTGAGCCTCTGTTAGTCTGGTGACTGAGCCTCTGTTAGTCTGGTGACTGAGCCTCTGTTAGTCAGGTGACTGAGCCTCTGTTAGTCTGGTGACTGAGCCTCTGTTAGTCTGGTGACTGAGCCTCTGTTAGTCAGGTGACTGAGCCTCTGTTAGTCTGGTGACTGAGCCTCTGTTAGTCTGGTGACTGAGCCTCTGTTAGTCAGGTGACTGAGCCTCTGTTAGTCTGGTGACTGAGCCTCTGTTAGTCAGGTGCTCTGTTAGTCTGGTGACTGAGCCTCTGTTAGTCTGGTGACTGAGCCTCTGTTAGTCAGGTGACTGAGCCTCTGTTAGTCTGGTGACTGAGCCTCTGTTAGTCAGGTGACTGAGCCTCTGTTAGTCTGGTGACTGAGCCTCTGTTAGTCAGGTGACTGAGCCTCTGTTAGTCTGATGACTGAGCCTCTGTTAGTCTGGTGACTGAGCCTCTGTTAGTCAGGTGACTGAGCCTCTGTTAGTCTGGTGACTGAGCCTCTGTTAGTCTGGTGACTGAGCCTCTGTTAGTCTGGTGACTGAGCCTCTGTTAGTCTGGTGACTGAGCCTCTGTTAGTCTGGTGACTGAGCCTCTGTTAGTCTGGTGACTGAGCCTCTGTTAGTCTGGTGACTGAGCCTCTGTTAGTCAGGTGACTGAGCCTCTGTTAGTCTGGTGACTCAGCCTCTGTTAGTCTGGTGACTGAGCCTCTGTTAGTCAGGTGACTGAGCCTCTGTTAGTCTGGTGACTGAGCCTCTGTTAGTCAGGTGACTGAGCCTCTGTTAGTCTGGTGACTCTGTTAGTCAGGTGACTGAGCCTCTGTTAGTCTGGTGACTGAGCCTCTGTTAGTCTGGTGACTGAGCCTCTGTTAGTCTGGTGACTGAGCCTCTGTTAGTCTGGTGACTGAGCCTCTGTTAGTCAGGTGACTGAGCCTCTGTTAGTCTGGTGACTGAGCCTCTGTTAGTCTGGTGACTGAGCCTCTGTTAGTCTGGTGACTGAGCCTCTGTTAGTCAGGTGACTGAGCCTCTGTTAGTTTGGTGACTGAGCCTCTGTTAGTCTGGTGACTGAGCCTCTGTTAGTCTGGTGACTGAGCCTCTGTTAGTCAGGTGACTGAGCCTCTGTTAGTCTGGTGACTCAGCCTCTGTTAGTCTGGTGACTGAGCCTCTGTTAGTCAGGTGACTGAGCCTCTGTTAGTCTGGTGACTGAGCCTCTGTTAGTCTGGTGACTGAGCCTCTGTTAGTCTGGTGACTGAGCCTCTGTTAGTCTGGTGACTGAGCCTCCGTTAGTCAGGTGACTGAGCCTCCGTTAGTCAGGTGACTGAGCCTCCGTTAGTCTGGTGACTGAGCCTCCGTTAGTCTGGTGACTGAGCCTCCGTTAGTCTGGTGACTGAGCCTCCGTTAGTCAGGTGACTGAGCCTCTGTTAGTCTGGTGACTGAGCCTCTGTTAGTCAGGTGACTGAGCCTCTGTTAGTCTGGTGACTGAGCCTCTGTTAGTCTGGTGACTGAGCCTCTGTTAGTCAGGTGACTGAGCCTCTGTTAGTCAGGTGACTGAGCCTCTGTTAGTTGGTGACTGAGCCTCTGTTAGTCAGGTGACTGAGCCTCTGTTAGTCTGGTGACTGAGCCTCTGTTAGTCTGGTGACTGAGCCTCTGTTAGTCTGGTGACTGAGCCTCTGTTAGTCAGGTGACTGAGCCTCTGTTAGTCAGGTGACTGAGCCTCTGTTAGTCTGGTGACTGAGCCTCTGTTAGTCAGGTGACTGAGCCTCTGTTAGTCTGGTGACTGAGCCTCTGTTAGTCTGGTGACTGAGCCTCTGTTAGTCTGGTGACTGAGCCTCTGTTAGTCAGGTGACTGAGCCTCTGTTAGTCTGGTGACTGAGCCTCTGTTAGTCAGGTGACTGAGCCTCTGTTAGTCTGGTGACTGAGCCTCTGTTAGTCTGGTGACTGAGCCTCTGTTAGTCTGGTGACTGAGCCTCTGTTAGTCTGGTGACTGAGCCTCTGTTAGTCAGGTGACTGAGCCTCTGTTAGTCTGGTGACTGAGCCTCTGTTAGTCTGGTGACTGAGCCTCTGTTAGTCTGGTGACTGAGCCTCTGTTAGTCTGGTGACTGAGCCTCTGTTAGTCTGGTGACTGAGCCTCTGTTAGTCTGGTGACTGAGCCTCTGTTAGTCAGGTGACTGAGCCTCTGTTAGTCTGGTGACTGAGCCTCTGTTAGTCAGGTGACTGAGCCTCTGTTAGTCTGGTGACTGAGCCTCTGTTAGTCAGGTGACTGAGCCTCTGTTAGTCTGGTGACTGAGCCTCTGTTAGTCTGGTGACTGAGCCTCCGTTAGTCTGGTGACTGAGCCTCCGTTAGTCTGGTGACTGAGCCTCCGTTAGTCTGGTGACTGAGCCTCCGTTAGTCTGGTGACTGAGCCTCTGTTAGTCTGGTGACTGAGCCTCTGTTAGTCAGGTGACTGAGCCTCTGTTAGTCTGGTGACTGAGCCTCTGTTAGTCTGGTGACTGAGCCTCTGTTAGTGACTGAGCCTCTGTTAGTGACTGAGCCTCTGTTAGTCAGGTGACTGAGCCTCTGTTAGTCTGGTGACTGAGCCTCTGTTAGTCTGGTGACTGAGCCTCTGTTAGTCTGGTGACTGAGCCTCTGTTAGTCTGGTGACTGAGCCTCTGTTAGTCTGGTGACTGAGCCTCTGTTAGTCTGGTGACTGAGCCTCTGTTAGTCTGGTGACTGAGCCTCTGTTAGTCTGGTGACTGAGCCTCTGTTAGTCTGGTGACTGAGCCTCTGTTAGTCAGGTGACTGAGCCTCTGTTAGTCAGGTGACTGAGCCTCTGTTAGTCAGGTGACTGAGCCTCTGTTAGTCAGGTGACTGAGCCTCTGTTAGTCTGGTGACTGAGCCTCTGTTAGTCTGGTGACTGAGCCTCTGTTAGTCTGGTGACTGAGCCTCTGTTAGTCAGGTGACTGAGCCTCTGTTAGTCTGGTGACTGAGCCTCCGTTAGTCTGGTGACTGAGCCTCTGTTAGTCTGGTGACTGAGCCTCTGTTAGTCTGGTGACTGAGCCTCTGTTAGTCTGGTGACTGAGCCTCTGTTAGTCAGGTGACTGAGCCTCTGTTAGTCTGGTGACTGAGCCTCTGTTAGTCTGGTGACTGAGCCTCTGTTAGTCTGGTGACTGAGCCTCTGTTAGTCTGGTGACTGAGCCTCTGTTAGTCTGGTGACTGACACTCTGTTAGTCTGGTGACTGACACTCTGTTAGTCTGGTGACTGAGCCTCTGTTAGTCAGGTGACTGAGCCTCTGTTAGTCTGGTGACTGAGCCTCTGTTAGTCAGGTGACTGAGCCTCTGTTAGTCAGGTGACTGAGCCTCTGTTAGTCTGGTGACTCAGCCTCTGTTAGTCTGGTGACTCAGCCTCTGTTAGTCTGGTGACTGAGCCTCTGTTAGTCTGGCGACTCAGCCTCTGTTAGTCTGGTGACTGAGCCTCTGTTAGTCTGGTGACTGAGCCTCTGTTAGTCTGGTGACTGAGCCTCTGTTAGTCTGGTGACTGAGCCTCTGTTAGTCTGGTGACTGAGCCTCTGTTAGTCAGGTGACTGAGCCTCTGTTAGTCTGGTGACTGAGCCTCTGTTAGTCTGGTGACTGAGCCTCTGTTAGTCTGGTGACTGAGCCTCTGTTAGTCTGGTGACTGAGCCTCTGTTAGTCTGGTGACTGAGCCTCTGTTAGTCTGGTGACTGAGCCTCTGTTAGTCTGGTGACTGAGCCTCTGTTAGTCAGGTGACTGAGCCTCTGTTAGTCTGGTGACTCAGCCTCTGTTAGTCTGGTGACTGAGCCTCTGTTAGTCAGGTGACTGAGCCTCTGTTAGTCTGGTGACTGAGCCTCTGTTAGTCTGGTGACTGAGCCTCTGTTAGTCTGGTGACTGAGCCTCTGTTAGTCTGGTGACTGAGCCTCCGTTAGTCAGGTGACTGAGCCTCCGTTAGTCAGGTGACTGAGCCTCCGTTAGTCTGGTGACTGAGCCTCCGTTAGTCTGGTGACTGAGCCTCCGTTAGTCAGGTGACTGAGCCTCTGTTAGTCTGGTGACTGAGCCTCTGTTAGTCAGGTGACTGAGCCTCTGTTAGTCTGGTGACTGAGCCTCTGTTAGTCTGGTGACTGAGCCTCTGTTAGTCAGGTGACTGAGCCTCTGTTAGTCAGGTGACTGAGCCTCTGTTAGTTGGTGACTGAGCCTCTGTTAGTCAGGTGACTGAGCCTCTGTTAGTCTGGTGACTGAGCCTCTGTTAGTCTGGTGACTGAGCCTCTGTTAGTCTGGTGACTGAGCCTCTGTTAGTCTGGTGACTGAGCCTCTGTTAGTCAGGTGACTGAGCCTCTGTTAGTCTGGTGACTGAGCCTCTGTTAGTCAGGTGACTGAGCCTCTGTTAGTCTGGTGACTGAGCCTCTGTTAGTCTGGTGACTGAGCCTCTGTTAGTCAGGTGACTGAGCCTCTGTTAGTCAGGTGACTGAGCCTCTGTTAGTCTGGTGACTGAGCCTCTGTTAGTCAGGTGACTGAGCCTCTGTTAGTCAGGTGACCGAGCCTCTGTTAGTCTGGTGACTGAGCCTCTGTTAGTCTGGTGACTGAGCCTCTGTTAGTCTGGTGACTGAGCCTCTGTTAGTCAGGTGACTTAGCCTCTGTTAGTCAGGTGACTGAGCCTCTGTTAGTCTGGTGACTGAGCCTCTGTTAGTCAGGTGACTGAGCCTCTGTTAGTCTGGTGACTGAGCCTCTGTTAGTCTGGTGACTGAGCCTCTGTTAGTCAGGTGACTGAGCCTCTGTTAGTCTGGTGACTGAGCCTCTGTTAGTCAGGTGACTGAGCCTCTGTTAGTCTGGCGACTGAGCCTCTGTTAGTCTGGTGACTGGGCCTCTGTTAGTCTGGTGACTGAGCCTCTGTTAGTCTGGTGACTGAGCCTCTGTTAGTCTGGTGACTGAGCCTCTGTTAGTCTGGTGACTGAGCCTCTGTTAGTCAGGTGACTGAGCCTCTGTTAGTCTGGTGACTGAGCCTCTGTTAGTCTGGTGACTGAGCCTCTGTTAGTCTGGTGACTGAGCCTCTGTTAGTCTGGTGACTGAGCCTCTGTTAGTCAGGTGACTGAGCCTCTGTTAGTCTGGTGACTGAGCCTCTGTTAGTCTGGTGACTGAGCCTCTGTTAGTCTGGTGACTGAGCCTCTGTTAGTCAGGTGACTGAGCCTCTGTTAGTCTGGTGACTGAGCCTCTGTTAGTCTGGTGACTGAGCCTCTGTTAGTCTGGTGACTGAGCCTCTGTTAGTCTGGTGACTGAGCCTCTGTTAGTCTGCTGAGCCTCTGTTAGTCTGGTGACTGAGCCTCTGTTAGTCTGGTGACTGAGCCTCTGTTAGTCTGGTGACTGAGCCTCTGTTAGTCTGGTGACTGAGCCTCTGTTAGTCTGGTGACTGAGCCTCTGTTAGTCTGGTGACTGAGCCTCTGTTAGTCTGGTGACTGAGCCTCTGTTAGTCTGGTGACTGAGCCTCTGTTAGTCTGGTGACTGAGCCTCTGTTAGTCTGGTGACTGAGCCTCTGTTAGTCTGGTGACTGAGCCTCTGTTAGTCTGGTGACTGAGCCTCTGTTAGTCTGGTGACTGAGCCTCTGTTAGTCAGGTGACTGAGCCTCTGTTAGTCAGGTGACTGAGCCTCTGTTAGTCTGGTGACTGAGCCTCTGTTAGTCTGGTGACTGAGCCTCTGTTAGTCTGGTGACTGAGCCTCTGTTAGTCTGGTGACTGAGCCTCTGTTAGTCTGGTGACTGAGCCTCTGTTAGTCTGGTGACTGAGCCTCTGTTAGTCTGGTGACTGAGCCTCTGTTAGTCAGGTGACTGAGCCTCTGTTAGTCAGGTGACTGAGCCTCTGTTAGTCTGGTGACTGAGCCTCCGTTAGTCTGGTGACTGAGCCTCCGTTAGTCTGGTGACTGAGCCTCCGTTAGTCAGGTGACTGAGCCTCTGTTAGTCAGGTGACTGAGCCTCTGTTAGTCTGGTGACTGAGCCTCCGTTAGTCTGGTGACTGAGCCTCCGTTAGTCTGGTGACTGAGCCTCCGTTAGTCTGGTGACTGAGCCTCCGTTAGTCTGGTGACTGAGCCTCCGTTAGTCAGGTGACTGGGCCTCTGTTAGTCAGGTGACTGGGCCTCTGTTAGTCTGGTGACTGGGCCTCTGTTAGTCTGGTGACTGGGCCTCTGTTAGTCTGGTGACTGGGCCTCTGTTAGTCAGGTGACTGAGCCTCTGTTAGTCTGGTGACTGAGCCTCTGTTAGTCTGGTGACTGAGCCTCTGTTAGTCTGGTGACTGAGCCTCTGTTAGTCTGATGACTGAGCCTCTGTTAGTCTGGTGACTGAGCCTCTGTTAGTCAGGTGACTGAGCCTCTGTTAGTCTGGTGACTGAGCCTCTGTTAGTCTGGTGACTGAGCCTCTGTTAGTCAGGTGACTGAGCCTCTGTTAGTCTGGTGACTGAGCCTCTGTTAGTCTGGTGACTGAGCCTCCGTTAGTCTGGTGACTGAGCCTCTGTTAGTCTGGTGACTGAGCCTCTGTTAGTCTGGTGACTGAGCCTCTGTTAGTCTGGTGACTGAGCCTCTGTTAGTGACTGAGCCTCTGTTAGTCAGGTGACTGAGCCTCTGTTAGTCTGGTGACTGAGCCTCTGTTAGTCTGGTGACTGAGCCTCTGTTAGTCTGGTGACTGAGCCTCTGTTAGTCTGGTGACTGAGCCTCTGTTAGTCAGGTGACTGAGCCTCTGTTAGTCTGGTGACTGAGCCTCTGTTAGTCAGGTGACTGAGCCTCTGTTAGTCTGGTGACTGAGCCTCTGTTAGTCTGGTGACTGAGCCTCTGTTAGTCAGGTGACTGAGCCTCTGTTAGTCTGGTGACTGAGCCTCTGTTAGTCTGGTGACTGAGCCTCTGTTAGTCTGGTGACTGAGCCTCTGTTAGTCAGGTGACTGAGCCTCTGTTAGTCTGGTGACTGAGCCTCCGTTAGTCTGGTGACTGAGCCTCTGTTAGTCTGGTGACTGAGCCTCTGTTAGTCTGGTGACTGAGCCTCTGTTAGTCTGGTGACTGAGCCTCTGTTAGTCAGGTGACTGAGCCTCTGTTAGTCTGGTGACTGAGCCTCTGTTAGTCTGGTGACTGAGCCTCTGTTAGTCTGGTGACTGAGCCTCTGTTAGTCTGGTGACTGAGCCTCTGTTAGTCTGGTGACTGACACTCTGTTAGTCTGGTGACTGACACTCTGTTAGTCTGGTGACTGAGCCTCTGTTAGTCAGGTGACTGAGCCTCTGTTAGTCTGGTGACTGAGCCTCTGTTAGTCAGGTGACTGAGCCTCTGTTAGTCAGGTGACTGAGCCTCTGTTAGTCTGGTGACTGAGCCTCTGTTAGTCTGGTGACTGAGCCTCTGTTAGTCTGGTGACTGAGCCTCTGTTAGTCAGGTGACTGAGCCTCTGTTAGTCTGGTGACTGAGCCTCTGTTAGTCAGGTGACTGAGCCTCTGTTAGTCAGGTGACTGAGCCTCTGTTAGTCTGGTGACTGAGCCTCTGTTAGTCTGGTGACTGAGCCTCTGTTAGTCAGGTGACTGAGCCTCTGTTAGTCTGGTGACTGAGCCTCTGTTAGTCAGGTGACTGAGCCTCTGTTAGTCTGGTGACTGAGCCTCTGTTAGTCAGGTGACTGAGCCTCTGTTAGTCTGGTGACTGAGCCTCTGTTAGTCTGGTGACTGAGCCTCTGTTAGTCTGGTGACTGAGCCTCTGTTAGTCTGGTGACTGAGCCTCTGTTAGGCTGGCGACTGAGCCTCTGTTAGTCAGGTGACTGAGCCTCTGTTAGTCTGGTGACTGAGCCTCTGTTAGTCTGGTGACTGAGCCTCTGTTAGTCTGGTGACTGAGCCTCTGTTAGTCTGGTGACTGAGCCTCTGTTAGTCAGGTGACTGAGCCTCTGTTAGTCTGGTGACTGAGCCTCTGTTAGTCAGGTGACTGAGCCTCTGTTAGTCAGGTGACTGAGCCTCTGTTAGTCAGGTGACTGAGCCTCTGTTAGTTGGTGACTGAGCCTCTGTTAGTCAGGTGACTGAGCCTCTGTTAGTCTGGTGACTGAGCCTCTGTTAGTCTGGTGACTGAGCCTCTGTTAGTCTGGTGACTGAGCCTCTGTTAGTCAGGTGACTGAGCCTCTGTTAGTCTGGTGACTGAGCCTCTGTTAGTCTGGTGACTGAGCCTCTGTTAGTCTGATGACTGAGCCTCTGTTAGTCTGGTGACTGAGCCTCTGTTAGTCTGGAGACTGAGCCTCTGTTAGTCTGGTGACTGAGCGTCTGTTAGTCAGGTGACTGAGCCTCTGTTAGTCTGGAGACTGAGCCTCTGTTAGTCTGGTGACTGAGCCTCTGTTAGTCTGGTGACTGAGCCTCTGTTAGTCAGGTGACTGAGCCTCTGTTAGTCTGGTGACTGAGCCTCTGTTAGTCTGGTGACTGAGCCTCTGTTAGTCTGGTGACTGAGCCTCTGTTAGTCTGGTGACTGAGCCTCTGTTAGTCTGGTGACTGAGCCTCTGTTAGTCTGGTGACTGAGCCTCTGTTAGTCAGGTGACTGAGCCTCTGTTAGTCAGGTGACTGAGCCTCTGTTAGTCTGGTGACTGAGCCTATGTTAGTCAGGTGACTGAGCCTCTGTTAGTCTGGTGACTGAGCCTCTGTTAGTCTGGTGACTGAGCCTCTGTTAGTCTGGTGACTGAGCCTCTGTTAGTCTGGAGACTGAGCCTCTGTTAGTCTGGTGACTGAGCCTCTGTTAGTCTGGTGACTGAGCCTCTGTTAGTCAGGTGACTGAGCCTCTGTTAGTCTGGTGACTGAGCCTCTGTTAGTCTGGTGACTGAGCCTCTGTTAGTCAGGTGACTGAGCCTCTGTTAGTCTGGTGACTGAGCCTCTGTTAGTCT
This sequence comes from Cladorhizidae sp. MBARI D1340-BT2, assembly GCA_028752905.1. Taxonomy (NCBI): domain Eukaryota; kingdom Metazoa; phylum Porifera; class Demospongiae; order Poecilosclerida; family Cladorhizidae; species Cladorhizidae sp. MBARI D1340-BT2. The sequence goes on from JAQNBH010000001.1 coordinate 22,418,415, forward strand.
GGTGACTGAGCCTCTGTTAGTCAGGTGACTGAGCCTCTGTTAGTCTGGTGACTGAGCCTCTGTTAGTCAGGTGCTCTGTTAGTCTGGTGACTGAGCCTCTGTTAGTCTGGTGACTGAGCCTCTGTTAGTCAGGTGACTGAGCCTCTGTTAGTCTGGTGACTGAGCCTCTGTTAGTCAGGTGACTGAGCCTCTGTTAGTCTGGTGACTGAGCCTCTGTTAGTCTGGTGACTGAGCCTCTGTTAGTCTGGTGACTGAGCCTCTGTTAGTCTGGTGACTGAGCCTCTGTTAGTCTGGTGACTGAGCCTCTGTTAGTCTGGTGACTGAGCCTCTGTTAGTCAGGTGACTGAGCCTCTGTTAGTCTGGTGACTGCAGCCTCTGTTAGTCTGGTGACTGAGCCTCTGTTAGTCAGGTGACTGAGCCTCTGTTAGTCTGGTGACTGAGCCTCTGTTAGTCAGGTGACTGAGCCTCTGTTAGTCTGGTGACTGCTGTTAGTCAGGTGACTGAGCCTCTGTTAGTCTGGTGACTGAGCCTCTGTTAGTCTGGTGACTGAGCCTCTGTTAGTCTGGTGACTGAGCCTCTGTTAGTCTGGTGACTGAGCCTCTGTTAGTCAGGTGACTGAGCCTCTGTTAGTCTGGTGACTGAGCCTCTGTTAGTCTGGTGACTGAGCCTCTGTTAGTCTGGTGACTGAGCCTCTGTTAGTCTGGTGACTGAGCCTCTGTTAGTCAGGTGACTGAGCCTCTGTTAGTCTGGTGACTGAGCCTCTGTTAGTCTGGTGACTGAGCCTCTGTTAGTCTGGTGACTGAGCCTCTGTTAGTCAGGTGACTGAGCCTCTGTTAGTCTGGTGACTGAGCCTCTGTTAGTCTGGTGACTGAGCCTCTGTTAGTCAGGTGACTGAGCCTCTGTTAGTCTGGTGACTGAGCCTCTGTTAGTCTGGTGACTGAGCCTCTGTTAGTCTGGTGACTGAGCCTCTGTTAGTCTGGTGACTGAGCCTCCTGTTAGTCAGGTGACTGAGCCTCTGTTAGTCTGGTGACTGAGCCTCCGTTAGTCTGGTGACTGAGCCTCCGTTAGTCTGGTGACTGAGCCTCCTGTTAGTCTGGTGACTGAGCCTCTGTTAGTCAGGTGACTGAGCCTCTGTTAGTCTGGTGACTGAGCCTCTGTTAGTCAGGTGACTGAGCCTCTGTTAGTCTGGTGACTGAGCCTCTGTTAGTCTGGTGACTGAGCCTCTGTTAGTCAGGTGACTGAGCCTCTGTTAGTCAGGTGACTGAGCCTCTGTTAGTCTGGTGACTGAGCCTCTGTTAGTCAGGTGACTGAGCCTCTGTTAGTCTGGTGACTGAGCCTCTGTTAGTCAGGTGACTGAGCCTCTGTTAGTCTGGTGACTGAGCCTCTGTTAGTCAGGTGACTGAGCCTCTGTTAGTCAGGTGACTGAGCCTCTGTTAGTCTGGTGACTGAGCCTCTGTTAGTCAGGTGACTGAGCCTCTGTTAGTCTGGTGACTGAGCCTCTGTTAGTCTGGTGACTGAGCCTCTGTTAGTCTGGTGACTGAGCCTCTGTTAGTCTGGTGACTGAGCCTCTGTTAGTCAGGTGACTGAGCCTCTGTTAGTCTGGTGACTGAGCCTCTGTTAGTCTGGTGACTGAGCCTCTGTTAGTCAGGTGACTGAGCCTCTGTTAGTCTGGTGACTGAGCCTCTGTTAGTCTGGTGACTGAGCCTCTGTTAGTCTGGTGACTGAGCCTCTGTTAGTCAGGTGACTGAGCCTCTGTTAGTCTGGTGACTGAGCCTCTGTTAGTCAGGTGACTGAGCCTCTGTTAGTCTGGTGACTGAGCCTCTGTTAGTCTGGTGACTGAGCCTCTGTTAGTCAGGTGACTGAGCTCTCTGTTAGTCTGGTGACTGAGCCTCTGTTAGTCTGGTGAGTGAGCCTCTGTTAGTCTGGTGACTGAGCCTCTGTTAGTCTGGTGACTGAGCCTCTGTTAGTCTGGTGACTGAGCCTCTGTTAGTCTGGTGACTGAGCCTCTGTTAGTCTGGTGACTGAGCTCTCTGTTAGTCAGGTGACTGAGCCTCTGTTAGTCTGGTGACTGAGCCTCTGTTAGTCAGGTGACTGAGCCTCTGTTAGTCTGGTGACTGAGCCTCTGTTAGTCTGGTGACTGAGCCTCTGTTAGTCTGGTGACTGAGCCTCTGT
>JAQNBH010000001.1:22420686-22457115 GCA_028752905.1 Cladorhizidae sp. MBARI D1340-BT2
TCAGCAGTACAGCTTTTACAAGCGATTCTTCAAGATTTTGGTAAACAGCATATCCTGGCTGATCAAAGCGATCTTGAATTGCTGACATGGCCAAGTCTATTGCTTCAAAGTAAAAGCAACGATAATTATCTTCAACTGCAGTGTACTGATGAGATTCTCCTGTTCCATTCTCAAAACGCTTTGGAGCTTTTCGATTCCGAAAAACGTTATAAAAATGGATCATTTCGGGACTCTTGGCATCCATGCCCACCTGGCTTGGTCAAATACCTGGACTGGTGGTTTTGTTCCATTCCCTGGCCATTATGGTTCTTTCCTATGCACTTTGATTCATCTTGCACTGTAGCTATTTACTCAAGATCTCTAAAGAATTGTACTCCACCTATTTTTATAGGTTAGCTATTATTATCTGGTGTTTTTAATCTGGATTATTGTATTAGTATGTAACTCGGATTAGACTAAACCAAGTTGGATGATTGGATTAAGGCCTTGTGCAAACATGGCTCTAGTGTACAGCTCAGTTAAAATAAATTAAACTAATTATTTACTTTGAAAAGGATGATAAATACATTTCCTGATAATGCAAACTCTATTTTGCTGGTGGTTGAGCCTCATGATTTTTCTAGCACTGTGAATTTTAATGCTACAGTAACATAATACAGTGTCAGTGACCACATGAACAAGGTGGCTGGCATCGCTAGATGCCATGATTGGCAGTGCTGAATCAGCTTATAGTCCTGGACTCCTATATAGTCTAAATTGTGAAAAATGCAAAAAAATCTCAGGACTGTCCCAGTCAGCGTATAGTCCTGGACTCCTAGTCTAAATTGTGAAAAACGCAAAAAATCTCAGGACTGTCCTGGACCATGGATGGTTGGCATGTAGCTATGTTTTAGATTTAACATAATGCCTTGCTACTACAGCTATATTATAGCTGTGCTGCAGTACAGATAAACCTAAGCTAGCTATAATGCTCAGCTCAGTTTTAAATAGATATATCTCATCTTTGCCTTTTCCAAATTTACGCTTTGGAAACTTGTAGAGCCTATTAGGCTGGAATTGGTCAGGAATTTTACTGTTTCGAGTCACTCTTAAGGCTGGTTCACAATACCTTTTTCTCACGCGTCGCGTCCCAAAGCGTCGCGTCGCGTCCTCCAAGCGTCGCGTCGCGTCGCGTCTTCATGGTTTTTAATGACTGTTTCAGACGCGTCGCGTCGCGTTCTCGCGGTGCGCGGTTGTCAACCTTTACCTCTATTGAAAATGACGAATACTTCGGAATCCGACTTCGACGACAGCTCTGAGAGCGATGATGACTACGAGGCGCTCCTGTTGCTTGTGCAATGGAGGAGGAGGAGAATGAAGAGAAGCCAGAGAAAAAGAAGGAGTCTGTGGGTTCGCCCTATTTTCAGACGGAGAAGGCAGCAAGGGGAGTACCACAACCTCCTTCAGGAGATGCGCCTCTCAGATCCTGAATCTCACTTCAGATATCTGAGAATGTCGAAGGAGAGGTTTGACTCTCTTCTTTCCATGGTATGTTCTATAGCCATATAGTCATAGCTGTAATCATAGCTAATCAATTGAATTTGGTTATAGGTTAGCCCCTACCTTGCTCATAAGGGCTACCACAGCTCATGTCGAGCTCCCATCTCACCTGCTGAAAGACTAGCCCTGACACTACGATATCTGGCTACTGAGAATTCACAGGCAAGAAACAAACCAAAATAAGCATAAACTTAACATATTATTGGTCATCGTTACAGGTATCCTTGTCCTTCAACTTCCGAATGGGTAGGTCAACTGTTTGCGGCATATTGAAGGAGACATGTGCAGCCATTTGGACAGTATTGCAGGTATGGAGTTCAATACTGTGGCATATAGTTATACCATATTTCGATTTATTATCTTTCTTGTAGACACTCAAGATCTGCTGCTGATATGCGTGATGCTTACAGAGCTTACTTCAACAGTCAAGCTGGAGAAGTCAGCTGGCAGTACACTCATGTTCACCGAACTTAACAAATTAATAACATTAATATTTAGTAATTAAAAGGAAAATTTAATTAGCAGTTGCATTACAGATTAATAATGAGATGAATAGGGGTGAGAAAAATCTTGGGAATGTGGGAATTCTTGTGTGTGTGGAAATTCTATATCATGTAAAAGTTGTAAGACCTGAATGCGTGCATTAGATTTTTGTGTAGTGGTAAAGCGTTTCATTATAGTAGCTACTTGTTGTCCAAAAATAACATCCTCATCGAAACTTGTGCGCCTCCTCCTCTCGACTCGTTGCTCCTCCCTCTCACTACGCCTATCGTCCAGCCTTGCCATCTCCCTAACGAATACTGCATCATCATCACCTCTGCTGCCTCTTCCTTTCCTCTTTGCTGGTGGCTGTGGTGTACAATATGATGATGTACTCTGTGACCTTGGAGGCTCACTGAGCGAGACAGCACTTGGGGAAGGAGATCTATAGAAAGAAAAAAATTCTGGAGTAACTATGATGACATGGGATACTACAATTTGTAGTATAAAACATTGGTTGGCAGCATTATTATTATAAATAACTTTGGTATACCTCTCTTGGATTCCCAAAACCATGTCTCCATGTTCACTCTCCTCATCCGACACTGCTGGTGGTGGCGATGTCTCGTCTTGTGTCTCTGATGACACTCGTGCTGTGAGGTTGGTTTGGCTTCTGTATTTATTTATGTATATAACACAGTAAAAGAATTTTTTATATATTGCATACAATAATAATATAACTTACTTCCTGTGCTTGATACTGTCCGTCATAAATTCCATTATTTTGAAGTACGGCCAAGTTGGTATATACTTTGGCCCTGCATCCCCACTCTTGCCTCCCTTGACCTTCTTGATTTCCCTCACAAATTTATCCCGCAGTCTTTTCCATTTGGAAGCACAGAGTTCAGCCTCCACTCCAACCTACAAAAGGTAACCAATTTCATTCCCACGAAAATAATTATGACGTTTATATACCCTGGATATACGGATATACTACAGACCCTAAATGCTCAATCTTGCTCAATCTTACCTCACTAGCAACTTCTTTCCAGGCATTCTCCCGCTTCCTTCTGTCCTTGTATCCTGAATAAGTTACATCCCATAAACATCGGAATTCCCGCACAGCTTCAACCAAACTTTCAATGTCCATTTCTTCCATTGACTCCGCTTTGTTTTCTTAATAGTGCGCAGTAGTATGACAAATCACACGATGAATAATGAAGCGATCTGATTGGCTGGACGGATGAGGACGCTTCACACTGGACGCAGAAATAGAACTCGACTCTATCAACGCGTCGCGTCGCGTCGCGTCCTAAAACCGGAACGCGTCGCGCGTCACATGGTTCACACGACGCGTCGCGACGCGACGCTTGCTGTTTGCGTCGTGTTGTGAACCAGCCTTTAGCCATGATCCGCTCGCTATAATAACACGCGCATAAATGTAGAGGCGTGGTTTGATGGGCTTCATTTGAATTTTTAAATAAGACAACTGAAGAGAGCTGGCTGGAGAAGAGTCTGAGAGTGCTCTCAGTAAAGATTATAAAGTTGCTTGATAACTGGAGGTTGGTATGAAACTTTGGTCCGGCAGCTGCCGAGTCTGCCGGACCAGTTCCTACCCCCCTGCTTTCTCGATACTCGACCTAAATTTGCTCTTAGATCTTTCAGCTAGATGCTCTATCCTTCATCAGAATAATGCAATCATGCAAGAAAAAGGAAATTTGAAATTAAATTTGAAAAGCATATTATATAACAACAGCAATAAACATTGCTGGTGTTATAACCAGTTACCACAACAACAACACCTACTACAAGAAGGAGAACACTGCAGCACACACAACTGCCGTAAAAAAAACCAAGTGCTAACTTCAGTTCACACGATGTTTACCTTTGGACTTGCACAGACCATCCCTGTGACCAGCGGTATCCCCTTGATAATTCGTCGACGAGGACGAAGACGATTCTTGAAAGAAACTTGGGAACAACTTCTCAGCCGAGTACGCTCCCTTGTAGATGGAGAGCAAGAATATATGTCGAAGGGTCTTATTTTGGAGTGTGGACTGGATGAAGTCGTTCAGCTTGGCTCTGTGGAATGGACTGAAATACTTCATGCACGCTTCAAACACACTGGTCAGAATTTGAACAGGATCCTTCCTCGCAAGATCACGCATGATACAGAGCGGGTCGTCGTTCCTGGGGTCAGAGAATTTCCTCTTGAGAAGATCCGTCTCATGCACAAGAAGAGACTCCATTTCTTGAGAGATCTTGGTGTCCATCGTGACCTGCTTTAGTCTCTGTGTAGCTCCATATTTAGATTTGATCTAGGGATGAGCAGAAAGAAGCACGAGAAGATAGCAACATTTAGCACCTCATTTTGCACCAATTTGGACATATTGCTCAGGAATCCGAAATTTTCAGAGAGGCACAAAAGACACACACACACACACACCAGGGAATCTCCCTCCCTGTATTGGTTCGAATTCTATTTACAAATGACGGGTACCAAAATCATACACACACACACACACACACAAACAAAAAGCTCACTTTCAGCTAAAACTCATTTTGGCAGCTTCTAAGCATTAGCATCTTCAAAGACACTTCAAGCGTGCCTTGAATCTTCCACAAAGCTAGCAGATTAAATTGCCTTCAAGATCTATCACCTTATTCCTGCAACCCCACGACCTGGAAACCACAATCCCTTCTTAACAAATTGGACTACCAGAACAGTCCAAATTTTCCAATGATTTCAAAAAAAAAATTATTTTCCCCTGCCAATATGAAAATAGGTAAACATCATCAACATAATTGCACTTTTTGTGTGCAATACTTCAGTGTTGAACCCGCTTCACCAGCGCAGCGAAGGAAGTAAACGGTCAGTTTGTACAGCTTACACTTGTGTGATTTTTTTTTAGACCAATGAAATAATTGACAGTCAGCTTCGACTAGGTTGTACTATCATAATCAGCCATAATGGATGACAAGTTGATCTGGTGACAAGCACGTGCCTTAAACAAAACTAGGTGAACTACACTATAAGACTTAGTTTGTCATCACTCGACACCCATCAGAAATTGAGCTTGGATTTGGATGTCGACGCATAATTAGAACGACACATAATTGGGTTTTTTACGGTACTTCTTTTGTGTTTCTGTATTTTAATTTAAAAGGTAAAGGGTCATCTAAACGTTTGTACATTTTGTCAAATGTTTGCTTCCTTTCTTCATCTTTTTAATCAACACACTACACACCCTGTTTGTATTTAAATTTAAAATCCTTGTTTAAAAAATTAAAATCTTATTTTTAAAATCCTTGTTTTTAAATTTAAAGTTTTTAAATTTAAAGTTTTTAAATTTTAAAATGCTTTTTTAATTTTTTTTAATGGGGGGTCGATACCATAAAATAGTAGGTGCTAAAAAACTTGTGGTTACCACTTTATAGCTCCATAGATTTTGCACACTTTGATATACAGCTCAAAAGATATGTCTCTCTGTGGCTTTCTTTTGATACTAAAACATTTTCCATATGTATAACTATAGCCAAGTTACTACTGTAGTACACAGCAAATATGTGCAACGATTGTGCTTTTAACGATAAAAGCATGAAACTTTGTACAGTGCTAAAGCATTATATGAAAAGGCTATAGGGACATCGCAGATATGTCCTGTGAGAAAAATGGCTACCGTTTTTTCAAAATGGCCGTCAATAGTTATAATCGTCAATGCAATAATCACTATAGGAATATAATGTACTGATTATAAACTAACTGTGTCAAGGTAAATATGCTAGAAAGTCATTATGAGATGGAAGAGAAGTTTAGTCAGTGCAATTGCCACCACAAAAGCAAAAGTGATGTGCATGGTAGAGCAGCTTTCTTGCACTTGCAGTGACTCTTCTTGCAGCTACATTTTATCAGCTCCCTACAAGCTTGTGCAGCTTCTGGTAATGTTGTCCAGTGTGCTTCCCAGCCTTCGTCGGTCTTCTTCCATCCCCATTCATTTGGTGATGGAAGTTCGGGGGCCTTGATTACCATCTGGGCCCAGCAGTAACCAGCCTGGTAAGCAGCCCTCTTGATGTGCTGGGTAAGTGCAGCCTGCGTAGGTGGCAAACACTCAATTGCCCTCCCTTTCTGGGTGAAGAGCTGTTTCCTAGCCTCATTTACACACTCCTGGCTACTGGAACGGTCGTACAGCAAAATTACGAATCGCTCAAGTGGTCCAAGCCATTCCTGGACGGTTTGTGGAGTTGGTCTAGCTGCCAAGGCAGAGAATGCTGGAGTCACCTCTTTGTATGCCTTCCAAGTGTCCCACGCAGTTTTCTTACCTTTGCCTCCCAAGAAAGAAACTGTGTCGCATCCAGTGAAGGCATGGAACATTGGCAATGCAATGCACTTATCAGGACCAAGTACCTTGGCTATTTCATGTGCAGCAAAGAACCGAAAATTCTTCCCAACACCAAAGGCAATCCACAATTCAGCAAGGTCAAGCCGTTGAGCTGATGTTACTGCAAAACTACAACATCAGTGTCTACTGTGCGTATTGACACTTTGTTGTGTCCATCCCACACAGCATCCTCCAGATGGAGGAACATGCGGGTGTCAGCCTCCTCATGGGTGCATGGAGCTAGAGACGAGATATCTTGCCGATTCTTACAAATCACATTGACATGATGCGTGGAGATAACCTGCTTGCTAGTATCAATGCCGACTGCCATTGTAACCAAATAGGAGAACAACTCAGATTAGTTGTCTGCAATTCGGAGAAATGCTGACCAATTTCCAGGAACTGCACTTGATGGCTCAACACGTCTCCTCACCCCCTTTCCCCTTGGGACGGATTTTCTCTGGCATTTCATTTCAAACAAACCATTGAATTGGTTTTTCAACTTGAACATGTCTCTTCTTACTATCTTAGCAGCCCTGGCAAGATGAAAGGCATCGTTGTCAGCATCATGCTAACAAGCCTTCCTCAGTGCAGATCCAATATCTTTGTTAGAAATGAGGACTACTTCTCGTCCTTGCTTGTGAGCTTCCATGTCAGGAAAATATCCCAGTAGTCTTGTCTTTGAGCTTGGTGGAGTGAATGCGTCCAGTTACATCAGTTCCAAGCTGTTTTAGCCTTGTGCTGTAGAGGTTCACTAGATCTTTGAGTTTGAAGACAGGTGCAATAAGATCATCCATGAAAGTATCTTCAATGTACGACACCAGTTCAGCAAATGCTATACCATGGTTCACATCATCAGCATCAAAATCATGACATTTTTTTGTTTCGGAATCCCTTGCTCTGTTGTACAATGATGCCAGACACTGAACATGATACTGGGCATCTTGTGCAATCAGGTCACCTGAGCTCAGTTTGGCAAGCAGTTGCTCGTCCTGTAGTTTGATGGCACATTGTCTCACCTTGATGTCTACTCCAAAACTTGATGCTTTGCTTAACCGATTAAACGCCGTAAGCGCCATATGGCGCGAGACCTTACATCCTTCGCCACACAAAAATATATAAAATGAACCGTTACGAGCTAACAGCCCCGGTTGGGTTCTGCACATGCCTAGTAGACTAGAGAACGTCACAAAAATGATTATTTCCGGTTGATGCATCGTGCAACAAAAATCCTGCGGTTGAACGCCATTTTTGTTGGTCGAGCTTTTTTTTTAAACTGCTCAAAGATGCTCTCCTGTGAGGACGTTATTTCTCAACTTTTAGCCGACGATTCTGGCGATTCTGGGTCAGATTCATTTGGGGAAGAAGGTGAAGACATCTATGCATACCGAGGAAACACTCTGGATCCAGTTGCTCTAAGAGAAGAGGCGCGCTTGGATGGACTTCTCGATTGTAAGTTTCTTCTAACCTTAGCGCTTCATAGCGCTTCATAGCCTTTGTTTCCCATAGTCAACTGAGAGTGTACTATTGCCAAATACTAGCTTATTCTGTTGGTATTCCAAATTCAGACAGGATAGTTATAGAAAAAAAGTTATAGCTAAGAGTGTAGGTTGGAGTTGTTGAGTTGTTGATTTTCATTTGAATTTGAATTTTCAAATGTTGACCACAAACTTGATATATATATATATCTTGTTTTTCCCACCCTCCCCACTACTTTTCCTACAGCATTAGATGATGAGAGTGGAGATGAGGCATCTATGACTCCTTTTGTTACATTGGAGGATGAGGAAGCCTTGCCTGAAGTCTCTACAGGGCGTGGGAACACGACTGGTGCTGGAGTTGTGCGAGGGAGAGGCGGGCGAGGGAGTACTGGCCGAGGGAGAGGCGGGCGAGGGAGTACTGGCCAAGGGGGAAGCAGCTCAAGTGGTAGTGGAGTCGTAAGTATTGCTAGTGGTCCTCCAAAAGGTACTGGTAGTAGGCGGGCCAGAGGTTATAGGCGTGTGCGAGCATCTGGCACTGGTTCTGTCCGAGCATCTGGCACTGGTTCTGCCCAAGCATCTGGCACTGGTTCTAGGCTAACTGAGGTCACAGGTAAGTGGGAAATAAAGGAGCCAACTCCTTTGAAATTGGACTATACAGCAACAGCTGGTCCAACTTCTTCATTGCTTGGTGCATCAAGTACATTTTTAGATGCATTTTACCTTTTTTTTACTCTTGAAGTGTGGGAACTCCTAGTAGCAGAGACGAACAGTTACGTTTCTAGGATGGCTAGTCTCTCCAGGCCATGGGTAGATACTAATATAGAGGAAATGAAAGCTTTTGTAGGAATGTTGATAATAATGGGAGTTTCCACACTTCCATACTTAGAATTGTACTGGTCCACTAATCACTCGGATTTGTCTGGATCTTTGGTTCGTAAAGTAATGCCTAGGACTCGGTTTTTGGAGCTAATGCGTTATGTACATGTAAATTCTATTGATGGTTTGTTGGTTACAAATTTGATAGAAGCTTGTTTATTGAATTCATTTATTTTGTTTTCTTCTGTCCGAGCTCCAATATCAGTAAGGAAGGGTAATTATCTAGAAGCTAGGATTGTTCTAGCTAAATCTTTGATTGGTTCTTTCTCTTCTCGGCAGCGTGCAGGTCAACGTTGTAGTCAGGCAAATAGTCAGCTAGATCGCCTCAATTTAAAACGAGGTCATTTCCCACAGTGCTGTGCAAAGAAGCGCTGTGTAGTTTGCATTAGTAAAGGTTACAGGCATGAGGCAAGGTCCCAGTGTTGTTTTTGTAAGGTTCCTTTGTGTGGTGGATCAACAGGCTGTGACTGTTTTCGTAATACCATACCTTGGTGGACTATCAGTAATGTTTATGCACCCCCTGCTCCTTTCTGTGCTTCTCTCTTGTTCCCTGCTCCTTCTTCTACTTCTCTCTTGTTCCCTGCTCCTTCGTCTACTTCTCTCGTTCCCTGTCCCTTCGTCTACTTCTCTCGTCTCTCCAGTATTCAAGTGTTATTCTTATCCTGGTATCTCATGTTTGTGTAGAATAAAAACATGGTGAAATATCATGCCGGAGACCAAGCAAGCTATACCCAAGACTGAGCAAGTTCTACTCTACCCGTGACAGCAAGACCGGAGCTCTACCCAAGACACTCCCTTACATAATTGTGTTTTATATTATGGTTTTATTCTAGTATGTGTTAGCATTTTCACTCTCTTATAATTTGTTTTTTGTATTATTATGTGTTAGCATTTTGATGGGGAAAACAACCCACTGGCTTTGCAGCTGGTAGAGGGTTTGTAAATAGATGCTCCATCTTGTGTTGGCATTATAATGTGTGTATAATAGTGTGAAAATATGATTCACCCCCAAGAAGATGACAAGGTTTTATAATGCTGGTTAGTTCTGCCCAGTTGGTAAGGAAGGCTCGATTTTTTTACAGGAAGTAGAGCTATCATGTGGCTGAATATGACCCAAGTTTCATGGTTGGAGTCCCTGCAGAACGGAAGATATAAAAATAATAAGTAAAATACCTCGTTAATTCATGAATAATTTGCCCGCGGGTACTAGGAATACGGCGTGCAATCGGTTAAGGACCTTCCAGCAGGTGCAGGCTTACCGCAAAAGAAACATGTCTCAATGGACGTATGCAAATCTTCTGAACACCTACGACTAAATCTCATACAGGCTTCCGCATCACCATCATCATCATCATCTACCAGTCTATTTCTCTTCTCTGCTTATCGTAGCTGGGTTTTATTGTACCGAAGTCTACACGAATCATGCCACCTGGCCAAGTGCTTCTTTAGTGTAGCTCAACGCCCTAACCATCATCAAGCCGTGACAAATTTAAGGTCTTTGGCAAGCAACCTATGGCACTAAAACCCTTCAGAAGATCTGCAATTGTTGAGTAGCCTACCCCCTGTGTGCTACGACGGGACTCAGCTGGACACTGAAGAGCCTCTGTTGAATCTTCCTGGCACAGAAAGCACTTACTCCAGTCAGTTACCAGAACTTGCGCTGATGCCTGAGACCTAAGAGGATCCACCACTTTGTAGATCTTTGCCATTACCACTCTGAAAGAGAAGGTAAGTATGGAGTAGCTATTGGGTTTACTTCTATTAACTATGTATATATACTTACCTTCAAAGAGGCCTTTCTCTTGCTGTAGCTACTCCAGCTGGTACCATGTGGCAGAATCACATGACTGTAGTCTCAGGTGGCAGAATCACATGACTGTAGTCTCAGGAGTGTTGATGTTCTTACTAATTGTACTTCATGTAGATCAAAATTTTTACAAATTAGGTCTAGGCCACAAGATTGTACCTTCTATTTACATGTGCCATACATTTTGTGCAATGGAGTCTGTTTCAAGAAACGATACTGAAGGTTCACTCTATCGTTGGCGGCCATTTTGAAAATCGCACTGCCATTTTTGTTGTGGGTCAAATTAGCGATGTCCCTATAGCCAATAATGTTTTAAAAGGTATACTCTGACTGTGCACAAAGTTTCATGCTTTTATCGTAAAAGGCACAATTCATCTAAATATTGCATGTACTACTGGAGCTAAAGTGGTGGTACTTCAAAACCTGAGTGCCTGATTTCTCTGAATAAATAAATTTCGTTAAAATTCATTTTTCAACCGTGGACTTGACCATTTACTCAAGTTTTAGCGCCCAATGAAAAAAGGTTGTTGCATGCAGTAGGGGTTCCTCTAGCCACTGGTGCTAATTTCAGCTCTCTATATAGCACTTGGCAATCTGGAGATATTTATGCAGATAAATCAGGCACTCAGGTTTTGAAGTACCACCACTTTAGCCAGTAACTTGTGTCTAGTTATAGCTATGGGAAATGTTTTAGTATCAAAAGAGAGCACACAGGGAGACCTATCTTTTTAGCTATATATCAAGTCCATACCATGAAGTTTACAGAATCTATGGAGCTATAAGTGTTAACCACAAATATTTAGCACCTACTAGTTTATGGTATTGGACCCCCTTAAATTAAAATCTATTTGCTATTAAATTTTAAATCTTTTCTTTGTTGTTGTTCTCATGCATACAATTGCAAGTTATGACATGGTACCTGGAGTAGCAGAGGAAAGCTCCTAATCCGAATGCAAAGATGATGAATGCTCTCCAAACCTTCCTGCTTGCGCACAAACTCAAGATAGTCTTCCACTGAGACCCTCGCTCCAGACGTGTTCATCTTCCTCCTATCCGTCATCCTCATCACATACTTGTAGAGCTGGTAGACGGTTATCTCCGGAGGCGTCTCCAAATCATCCGGAGCTTTGAAAAGATCCTTAACAATCGGGTGCTTCACTAGAGGTCCCATGCACAGATCGTCGTACTCGGAGGTTTTCTCGACGTGGGCTATAGCAAGTCCAAGCTCATGCAAGGTGGCAATTGGCGTGAACTGGCAATACACTTTGATCAATTCGTTCGTCCTCCCGTGAAGCTTGCTGTAATCGTCAGCTGCTTTCACCTCATACCAGTTTATTCTGAAGTTGTTGTTTCGACCAGCCTGACGGATGATGTCCATCGCCAGGTTCTTGACAGTATGCTCTGGCACAAACTTGCCCTTGGAAGAGAGCTTCTTGATGCACTCTTCCACTTCAGAATTCACAAGAGCAAGCACATCGTTCTTCGTGACTCCTTTCTTCCCAAGCACCCTGGATGATAACTGAACCGGCTGGACACGAGGAGACTCCATGTCGGGTCGAAACAACTTATGTATGGGGAGCAGAGATCCCGTGTCATCGTTGGGATGAGGGCCACCACTTTCGAGGGCCTTTGGAATTGGAACTGGATTAGGAGATGAAGTTTGCCGAGGTCCAGGACCACCTTGAGTTTGAAGCATGCTGGATGACCCACCACGAGGAGACCCCGTGCAGGGTTGAAGGGCCTGATGTACTGGCCTCATGGATTCTCCACTTACACCCCTGCCATCGGTAGGATGTGAGCCATCATTACCAAGCTTATGGGGCCTCCGACTTGGAACTGGATTAGGAAGTCGAGTTTGCCGATCCTGTGGTACAGGACCACCTTGAGTTTGAACCGCCCCGGGTGACATGACTCGAGACAATTCCAAGGGTCCAAATGTCTGATGTATGGGTGGCAGAGATTCTCCACTTACATATCTGCCATTGCTAGGGAGTGAGCCAGAACTGACTAAACCATGTGGCATCGAACCTGGAACGGGATTAAGTAGCAGACATGGAACTGGATTAGGTCGCGGACCTGGAACTGGATTAGGCCGCGGACATCGAACTGGATTAGGTAGCAGAACTGGATTAGGTCGCGGACATGGAACTGGATTAGGTCGTGGACCCGGAACTGGATTAAATCGAGGGCCGTGCTGAAAAGGCAGTGAACGACCACGTGGAATTAGCTTCCTCGCTGGAATAGGCATCCCTGGCCGGACCTCCATCCCTCGCCGGAGCTCCATCCCTCGTGGGAGCTCTATCCCTCGCCGGAGCTCCATCCCTGGCCGGACCTCCATCCCTGGCCGGACCTCCATCCCTGGCCAGACCTCCATCCCTCGCCGGACCTCCATCCCTCGCGGGAGCTCCATCCCTCGCGGGAGCTCCATCCCTCGCGGGAGCTCCATCCCTCGCGGGAGCTCCATCCCTCGCGGGAGCTCCATCCCTCGCTGGAGCTCCATCCCTCGCGGGACCTCCATCCCTCGCGGGAGCTCCATCCCTCGCGGGACCTCCATCCCTCGCGGGAGCTCCATCCCTCGCGGGAGCTCCATCCCTGGCCGGACCTCCATCCCTGGCGGGAGCTCCATCCCTCGCGGGAGTTCCATCCCTCGTGGGAGTTCCATCTCTGGCGGGAGTTCCATCCCTCGCGGGAGTTCCATCCCTCGCGGGAGTTCCATCTCTGGCGGGAGTTCCATCCCTCGCGGGAGTTCCATCTCTGGCGGGAGTTCCATCCCTCGCGGGAGTTCCATCCTGGCGACACGGTGCATCACATCAGGATGGGAACCCATGCACTTGTCAAGGGGACCCTTTACTTCTGGTTCCGGATTGGGCCCGCCATCGGTCTCTAAAGAGAAAGATTGAAGAAGGAAGAGGAGAAAAAGGAATTGTGTAATTCACGAACGTTGTACAATAGAAACTCAACGGGCATGCACACAATTATCCAGTACTGACTCTGTATACTACAGTCACCATGGCTGACAGTTGCTCTATAGGGACACACACTGACCAACATCACACTGGGTTGAGGCAGGTTGAAGTAGGCTGACAATAGCTCTGTGGGGACACACACTGGACCAACATCACATTGGGTTGAGGCAGGTTGAAGTAGGCTGACAATAGCTCTATGGGGACACACACTGGACCAACATCACATTGGGTTGAGGTAGGTTGAAGTAGGCTGACAATAGCTCTATGAGGACACACACTGGACCAACATCACACTGGGTTGAGGTAGGTTGAAGTAGGCTGACAATAGCTCTATGAGGACACACACTGGACCAACATCACACTGGGTTGAGGCAGGTTGAAGTAGGCTGACAATAGCTCTATGGGGACACACACTGGACCAACATCACACTGGGTTGAGGCAGGTTGAAGTAGGCTGACAATAGCTCTATGAGGACACACACTGGACCAACATCACACTGGGTTGAGGCAGGTTGAAGTAGGCTGACAATAGCTCTATGGGGACACACACTGGACCAACATCACATTGGGTTGAGGCAGGTTGAAGTAGGCTGACAATAGCTCTATGGGGACACACACTGGACCAACATCACACTGGGTTGAGGCAGGTTGAAGTAGGCTGACAATAGCTCTATGGGGACACACACTGGACCAACATCACACTGGGTTGAGGCAGGTTGAAGTAGGCTGACAATAGCTCTATGGGGTCACACACTGGACCAACATCACACTGGGTTGAGGCAGGTTGAAGTAGGCTGACAATAGCTCTATGGGGACACACACTGGACCAACATCACATTGGTTGAAGTAGGCTGACAATAGCTCTATGGGGACACACACTGGACCAACATCACACTGGGTTGAGGCAGGTTGAAGTAGGCTGACAATAGCTCTATGGGAACACACACTGGACCAACATCACACTGGGTTGAGGTAGGTTGAAGTAGGCTGACAATAGCTCTATGGGGCCACACACTGGACCAACATCACACTGGGTTGAGGCAGGTTGAAGTAGGCTGACAATAGCTCTATGGGGTCACACACTGGACCAACATCACACTGGGTTGAGGCAGGTTGAAGTAGGCTGACAATAGCTCTATGGGGACACACACTGGACCAACATCACATTGGGTTGAGGCAGGTTGAAGTAGGCTGACAATAGCTCTATGGGGTCACACACTGGACCAACATCACACTGGGTTGAGGCAGGTTGAAGTAGGCTGACAATAGCTCTATGGGGACACACACTGGACCAACATCACATTGGGTTGAGGCAGGTTGAAGTAGGCTGACAATAGCTCTATGGGCACACACACTGGACCAACATCACACTGGGTTGAGGCAGGTTGAAGTAGGCTGACAATAGCTCTATGGGGACACACACTGGACCAACATCACACTGGGTTGAGGCAGGTTGAAGTAGGCTGACAATAGCTCTATGGGGTCACACACTGGACCAACATCACACTGGGTCGAGGCAGGTTGAAGTAGGCTGACAATAGCTCTATGGGGACACACACTGGACCAACATCACATTGGGTTGAGGCAGGTTGAAGTAGGCTGACAATAGCTCTATGGGGACACACACTGGACCAACATCACACTGGGTTGAGGCAGGTTGAAGTAGGCTGACAATAGCTCTATGGGGACACACACTGGACCAACATCACACTGGGTTGAGGCAGGTTGAAGTAGGCTGACAATAGCTCTATGGGGCCACACACTGGACCAAAATCACACTGGGTTGAGGCAGGTTGAAGTAGGCTGACAATAGCTCTATGGGGTCACACACTGGACCAACATCACACTGGGTTGAGGCAGGTTGAAGTAGGCTGACAATAGCTCTATGGGGACACACACTGGACCAACATCACATTGGGTTGAGGCAGGTTGAAGTAGGCTGACAATAGCTCTATGGGGACACACACTGGACCAACATCACACTGGGTTGAGGCAGGTTGAAGTAGGCTGACAATAGCTCTATGGGGACACATACTGGACCAACATCACACTGGGTTGAGGCAGGTTGAAGTAGGCTGACAATAGCTCTGGGGTCACACACTGGACCAACATCACACTGGGTTGAGGCAGGTTGAAGTAGGCTGACAATAGCTCTATGGGGACACACACTGGACCAACATCACATTGGGTTGAGGCAGGTTGAAGTAGGCTGACAATAGCTCTATGGGGACACACACTGGACCAACATCACACTGGGTTGAGGCAGGTTGAAGTAGGCTGACAATAGCTCTATGGGGACACACACTGGACCAACATCACACTGGGTTGAGGCAGGTTGAAGTAGGCTGACAATAGCTCTATGGGGTCACACACTGGACCAACATCACACTGGGTTGAGGCAGGTTGAAGTAGGCTGACAATAGCTCTATGGGGACACACACTGGACCAACATCACATTGGGTTGAGGCAGGTTGAAGTAGGCTGACAATAGCTCTATGGGGACACATACTGGACCAACATCACACTGGGTTGAGGCAGGTTGAAGTAGGTTGACAATAGCTCTATGGGGACACACACTGGACCAACATCACACTGGGTTGAGGCAGGTTGAAGTAGGTTGACAATAGCTCTATGGGGGCACACACTGGACCAACACCACACTGGGTTGTCATGAGGTTAAAGTTCAAGGATAGCTAAGTGGAATGGTACTGGAATTGTGCCTTGATCTAATGCTATTCCAAAGTTATACACAGTTTTGCTTCCATTCTTCACTACACTGTCAAACGAGAAAACGCATCCAGAAATTTCCCTTGTGTTGTTATACGCGAAACTCCGCGTCACGCATTGATGACGTCAAGTTTTTAATCATTGAAGACGACGCGTACCAGAAGTAGTTTTTAGCAAGAGTAAGTATTTTTGTGATCTAGCAGCGCTAGGCCATGGCGCTACCCTAGTGCCTATTAAATAGCTGGGACAAAGGGAGAAGAACTTCTTGGCATCTTGTGAAAGGTATGGTGTAGTCTTAGTTTGTTATTAGCTATACCCTGGCTAGCTACAAGTAACTGTTTAGAATTTTGTTTATTGTTTTAAGGGCTAGCATCTTCAAGTTATAGGCTTAGCTATCTATAGTTTTATCGTCGTCTCTATAGGGTCCAACTGAGTTTTTGCACCTTCACTGCTTTTTTAAAAACTAAATTACACCCTAGCTACACAAGTCAGATTTTTTGTTTGTTTTGAGAGCTAGTATCTTCAAGTTATCGGGGTCCAAGTGAGTTTCTGCACCTTCACTACTTTATTTTACCTTTGGTTTTGGATTAGTAGCTAAGCTAAAAGTGTAGTTTGATTGAGTGGCTAGTGCTGACAGCAGTAGATAATCCTGGTTATCTTTGTAATGCTTATAGCAAGGACATAAAAATAAAATTAGCAAGGATAGGGTAGTGAGTAGCTAAATGAAAGAATGCTGATGTCATGGTTCTGGGCATGACCTGCTGTTGTGTCCTACTTTCTTGCAGGTCGTGCACGTGCAGAACCTTTTTGTCGGTGGTGCTGATGTGGTCGAGTTATCCACATCCTCGTCAACCACTGGTGTAGCAGCTCGACTGGATGGCTTTGGAAAAGATGATGGTTTGGGGCATCCTATGTCTTTGTCCTTCTCGGGACAGAACTGTCAGATGCTGTCAAATAAGTACCACTGTCGTTCTGGAGACAAACCTTTGGCGGGAATGATGTGTGGCATATCTGTGACTGTTGGTGTCCAGCAATGTTTGGCAAGCACAAACCAGTGTTCTACAGTGTCTGAATGCTCCTTTGCTGTCACTGTGCCTGGATCGGATGAACTGAATATGAATTGGTGGAAATGCTTTATTCCTGAGAACTTCTTCTAATGCGAAGCAAAGAAGTCTGTCCAATTGAAGCAAGGAATGATGGTGGTCAATTCCCACCACTTCTGCTTCAACTCCTATTTGACATCAAACACAACAATATCTGATTGAAATCATCATTTTTTTTGGTAAGCATGATGTTTTATTTGTATGCACCTGCATTTAGCTCACTGTCATCTTCTATGTCACTATCATCTGCATGGCACTATCATCTGCATGGTCATCAGGTGTACAGAAATACTCTTCCAATACTTCCAAGAGGGGTTGCTGCTCTTCATGGCTGAAGTGCAAAAGAGAGTTTACTGCGCGAGCTGCTTCAGAAGAGCTTCTTGTCATCACCACGCTGTCTATTTAGGTTGCTACGAAAACTGAAGGGAAATTCCTGCGTTTCATTCCGTACGCGGTAGCGGCTTCTCTATTTTTTAAGCTTTTTCTAACTGCTCGCTTGAATGGAGGGAAGCGCTTCTTGGCCTTGAAACTTTGCACAAAGATAGAGCAATGACCCAAGATGCCTCTGAGTTAATTTATGAAAATATCATGAATCATAACCTTGGTAGCTATTTCAGGTCCTAGTGCAAAATCAGTTTTGTCGAAGTGGGCCCTTTTCTCAGATCGTATCACATATGTTCCATATACATTATTACTATCATCAGTAACTGGGTCATGGAATGGCAGTTGATTGGATTCTTGAGTTAGTCCCGCACTGAGTCATCCACCTGGAGATTTTCATGCAGCTCTGCTTCACAAAGGAAACACTGCCACTGCACTATGACTGCGTTGACTTCCCTAGAAGCAAAGAAGATTCCTCTTGTACGCCCTGTGTACAATATCTTGAAAGATTGTCGGCTGAATTCGTGAGCAGGAATTAGCATGGCCAGTTTTGGGGAGGAAGCTGCCATGCTGCTGTCCAAACTTGGACAGGCTGAGGGAGAGAAGGCCATCAAGCCCATTCAGGAAGCTATCATGCCAGAAGCTTGACAACCACCTTGATGCTCACCCAACATTATATGGTCGACATTATAGGGCTGCAAGGTTCTTCGATCCTTGGTAGCTTCCTACCACAAGACATAGTCTTGGTGGCTACGAGCAGGAGATCAAGGCTCTGTGGAGCCCGACACCAGAGCTGATGGAAGAGAGGCTCATTTCACATACATGAATTCAAACTTCCAACCTGGAGTGGCCATTCTACTGGTCTAGGGAGGAAGGAAGGTTTCCAATCCTTCCACGATAGCATCAGATGCTCTGTGGATTCCAGAGACCTCTGGAGTTGCCACTGGTCTAGGGAGGAAGGAAGGTTTCCAATCCTTCGATAGCATCAGATGCTCTGTGGATGCCAGAGACTTCTGGAGTTGCCACTGGTCTAGGGTGGAAGGAAGGTAAGATAGCATCAGATGCTCTATGGATGCCAGTGACCTAGTTTCTACAATACAAACATTTGCTGAATGATTAAACGACCGGATGGAAAGCTTGACAGGAGAGAACACTTGTTGTCTGGTGCTCTATTGCAATGGAGCCAGTGAACATCACTTCTCTGGGATGAACTGTGTTTGTGTATTTGTTTCTGTGCAGGGTAGTGTGGTCTTGTGGTTGAGTAGGAATGTTGTGGATTGGAAGTGTTAACTTGTGGGCAGCTACTTCTAGGATAGATGATCTGGTTGTGTTGTTAATTACAAGTAATAGGTAATGATTGACTGTGAGTGTTGGTGCAGATAGTTATGGTTGTTTGTCTACTGGAATGAATGTGTTGATGTTGTTGATGTTAATCATTACCTATTTATGCAAGATCTGTTTCTCTCTATAATAGTGGTACCCCTCACCTAATGTTTAGTAGCCTCTCTATAATAGTGGCACCCCTCACCTAATGTTTAGTAGCCTCTCTATAATAGTGGCACCCCTCACCTAATGTTTAGTAGCCTCTCTATAATAGTGGCACCCCTCACCTAATGTTTAGTAGCCTCTCTATAATAGTGGTACCCCTCACCTAATGTTTAGTAGCCTCTCTATAATAGTGGCACCCCTCACCTAATGTTTAGTAGCCTCTCTATAATAGTGGCACCCCTCACCTAATGTTTAGTAGCCTCTCTATAATAGTGGAACCCCTCACCTAATGTTTAGTAGCCTCTCTATAATAGTGGTACCCCTCACCTAATGTTTAGTAGCCTCTCTATAATAGTGGCACCCCTCACCTAATGTTTAGTAGCCTCTCTATAATAGTGGCACCCCTCACCTAATGTTTAGTAGCCTCTCTATAATAGTGGCACCCCTCACCTAATGTTTAGTAGCCTCTCTATAATAGTGGTACGCCTCACCTAATGTTTAGTAGCCTCTCTATAATAGTGGCACCTCTCACCTAATGTTTAGTAGCCTCTCTATAATAGTGGCACCCCTCACCTAATGTTTAGTAGCCGCTCTATAATAGTGGTACCCCTCACCTAATGTTTAGTAGCCTCTCTATAATAGTGGTACCCCTCACCTAATGTTTAGTAGCCTCTCTATAATAGTGGCACCCCTCACCTAATGTTTAGTAGCCTCTCTATAATAGTGGCACCCTTCACCTAATGTTTAGTAGCCTCTCTATAATAGTGGCACCCCTCACCTAATGTTTGTGGCACCCCTCACCTAAAGGCTGAAATGTTTAGCAGTCGCTCTTGAAAAACTGCCACTCGCGAAATCGTTAATCTTGAACAACTTATAACTCATTACTGTAGAGATTGTAGGCCACGTCTTGATTGGAGGCCAAGTCTTGATTGGAGGCCAAGTCTTGATTGGAGGCCAAGTCTTGATTGGAGTCCAAGTCTTCAGGAAATGGAAACAGCTGGAAGTTACTTCTACATGGTACCGAAAGCTACCACCAAACATCTTATAACCTCCAACAGCTGATTGCAACTAAGGTCCCTTTGCTGACTTGGATGCCTCAAGCGAAGACATTTGTGAATTTTGATTTGAAGTAGTTCCATTGTTCCTGGTGAGGCTAGAGCATCTAGTCAAAACGTTGAGTAAGTACAATTAAATTAAACTTGATTACTGAGAAGGTCATTGTAAGCTGAAAGTTCCCGAGACTGCTAGTGGTCTATAAAACTATTTCCTGTTTCAAAATTTACTTGGCCTCGCGTGGAGCCCCCCTCCCCCCACCCCTAAGTCAATTGTTGCCGACACGATATCATTTATCATTTAGGCCTCCTCCCCCGAACCACCCTTTGGAAACTTTTTGCACCCTACAGCACCCCCTTTGCAAATCGTATCAACCATAATGCCCAACCTTTAGAATCCAGATTGCGCCCCACCCCCCCCCCCCCTCCCTTCTCCCGGTCAATCTAAATGAAACCATGGCTGACTCAGTACTTAGCTGTGCGGTGCACACGAGTTTGCCTCGCTAATATGTAAATGTGGCCTTCCAAATCCTACAGGTTTCATTTAGAAAATTGTCCAAGGGGGAGCAACTGGAGGAATCTGGATTTTAATTAAGGGGGAGCATGATGGTTAAAGATGTGACAAAGTTCTAATGAATTTTAATGATACAATTTCCAAGCCCCCCCCCCCCCCCCCCCCTCTAAATGAAACCCTGCAAATGAATAAATGCCTCTCTCATTTTAGCGCCGGTCGTCTCTAATAGTGAATAGTGCCCACCCACTCGAGGCTGAAATGTTTAGTAGCCATCACATCCAATCGAGCAAATGTGGCATGTATGTACATATTTCGCACAGAGTGATCTCCATGAAGTCTGAATACTATACAGATAACTTCAACATATCAGAAAGTGATCACCGTTCCAAACCAGTACAATTACAAGCAAATGGAACTATGTAATATATACTTGAAAATAAAAGGACATATTTTGAAACTGAAAACTACTGGTGTGGCTAAAGGTCAGTTCACAAGGTCATGGGCCTTTGCTTCGCTTCGGGTCGCTTCAAGCAGTTTGCCATATCTGCCTAGTGGGCATCACACTCACTTCAAACTTTTGAAATTGAACTTTCACACAAAATTACGAACCCCACCCATTAATTAATGAGCCTTCAATCTCTAAATGACATACACAAACACTCACTAACACATCCTCTGTCAAAGTGACTTCATTGCCACTCCATTCCATGCACAAGCACTCACTAACACTAGTCACATCCTCTGTCAAAGTGACTTCATTTCCCCTCCATTCCATGCACAAACATTCACTAACACTAGTCACATCCTCTGTCAAAGTGACTTCATTTTCCCTCCATTCCATACACAAACATTCACTAACACTAGTCACATCCTCTGTCAAAGTGACTTCATTTCCCCTCCATTCCATACACAAACATTCACTAACACTAGTCACATCCTCTGTCAAAGTGACTTCATTTCCCCTCCATTCCATACACAAACATTCACTAACACTAGTAACATCCTCTGTCAAAGTGACTTCATTTCCCCTCCATTCCATGCACAAACATTCACTAACACTAGTCACATCCTCTGTCAAAGTGACTTCATTTCCCTTCCATACACAAACATTCACTAACACTAGTCACATCCTCTGTCAAAGTGACTTCATTTCCCCTCCATTCCATGCACAAACATTCCACTAGTCACATCCTCTGTCAAAGTGACTTCATTTCCCCTCCATTCCATACACAAACATTCACTAACACTAGTCACATCCTCTGTCAAAGTGACTTCATTTCCCCTCCATTCCATACACAAACATTCACTAACACTAGTCACATCCTCTGTCAAAGTGACTTCATTTCCCCTCCATTCCATGCACAAACATTCACTAACACTAGTCACATCCTCTGTCAAAGTGACTTCATTTCCCCTCCACTTTATTTTTGTGGAAACAAATAAAAGCACACCAACATGTGTCGATCGACTAGTCGCAACCGATAGAAATCGAGGGTCTACTCAAGCGAAGTGATGCGACTTCATGTTCACAACATCACAAAATTGACGTGCCATGTCACTAGTGAGAGTGGCATATTGTGAACCGTCCATTAGTCTAAGCAGGATGGCTGTCAGTGAAGAAGTGGCTCAGTGTTTTCAAGACTAGCATCGCATGTAGGAGTCACTCTTCACCTTATTGTCATGTTTATCTGGATTAACCAAACTTCTTCGGCTGATCTGCACTTCTTCCAGATCTCCACTTACCTCGATAAACTATCCCAGAACCCACCCTCCCTACTCTGCTAGGCACCCAACAGCATGCACCTACATAAACGCCCTCGAATATTAACATCACTGTGGAATGTGGATGATAATTGCACATGCCACACCCACTAATATTTTTAACATCAGGGCATCGAGTTTAAGGAATGAAGAGCCTTTTTGCATGTACGGACGTCACACAGAAGCTGTGAGTGTGTCCTTTGAGGAAGAAAAGAGCACAGCATACCTGCTGTGATGCATATTACATGCCCACCACATGCTGTGATGCATATTACATGCCCACCACATGCTGTGATGTATATTACATGCCCACCACATGCTGTGATGTATATTACATGCCCACTACATGCTGTGATGTATATGACATGCCCACTACATTAACTCATAGCTGTATATTTTAAAATATAAAGAAGCATCTAAACCTTGACCCCAAGAGGCGAGACAAAAACCACGATGTCCTACTGTACCTGTGATTGGTTGCTCGGATTCTTCCCAATCTCCCTCGGGAATACCTTCCATGCCAACCACATTGGCATCTATGTTGTCCCTACCCGAGATGGCAAAGGGCACTTGAAGGATCTCAATGTTGTGAACCTGATAGAAAGCCGGGAGAGAGAGCGAGAAAGAAAAGGGAAGAAAAAAGGGGAGGGGGAAGTTTGTCAGTAATTTGTAATTTGGAGTTAGTATCTAAAGAATTAAATTACGTAAGCCCATTCAGAGTTTGTGATATAATTGCTTATTATTGAATGGCGACCCTTTTCGCTTTCGCCCTCAAAATATAGACAAGCCAGTTATACTTTGCGTAACACTCATTGATAAGAGAGCATGCTGCCTTAAGTTCAATTCAGTTTTGCTTCCGCGTAGTCGGCATCGAACTAGGTTACGGGCACATTACATATGAATGTCGGTGGCTACAGACACATTTCATATGAATCTCGTTGGTTACGGGTGCATTTCATATGAATGTCATTGGTTACGGGTCGTTGGCTATGGACACATTTCATATGAATCTCGTTGGTTACGGGTGCATTTCATGAATGTCATTGGTTACGGGTATATTTCATATAAATGTCATTGGTTATTGGCATAATGTCATTGGCTATGGACACATTGCATATGAATCTCGTTGGTTATGGGGTCATTGGTTATGGGTACATTTCAAATGAATGTCAAAGGACTTTGTAACCAAGAATCGTGCATGCCTCTGGTAAGCCTCTCACACATCAAACGAAGTTATTCTCACACTCGTAGGACCCATTGCACAATTCCCATGCCTACAAGCCTTGTCCAGTTAGTAGCTGCTGGTAAAAGGAAAATTCCCAACAATGTTTCGGGTGTGTCTCTGTTTTCGTCATGTATCACTGGGAGAGGACATAAGCCTAAAAAGCGTACAAGGAGATTCACACAATAGGGGAAGAGATATCAGAAGAGGCGCCCGAGAGGACTCATGGCCAGTGTCACGTGAGTCCTGGAAAAACAAGCACAGCAGTGGGCAATTAGTGTATGGAACGAGTGGATTTTTCTCTTCTTCTCCATATGCATTCATGGAGGTGGCTGATGCTTTCTCTCGGTGGTTAGGGAGCGAGTCAAAGGACTTTGTAACCAAGAATCGTGCATGCCTCTGGTAAGCCTCTCACACATCAAACGAAGTTATTCTCACACTCGTAGGACCCATTGCACAATTCCCATGCCTACAAGCCTTGTCCAGTTAGTAGCTGCTGGTAAAAGAAAATTCCCAACAATGCTTCGGGTGTGTCTTTGTTTTCGTCATGTATCACTGGGAGAGGACATAAGCCTAAAAAGCGTACAAGGAGATTCACACAATAGGGGAAGAGATATCAGAAGAGGCGCCCGAGAGGACTCATGGCCAGTGTCACGTGTGTCCTGGAAAAACAAGCACAGCAGTGGGCAATTAGTGTATGGAACGAGTGGATTTTTCTCTTCTTCTCCATATGCATTCATGGAGGTGGCTGATGCTTTCTCTCGGTGGTTAGGGAGCGAGTCCCATCTCCTATCCAAAGTTTAATCTTGGCAGCTGCACGAGCACCATGCAAAATATGATTTCACGTATTCAATTCACATACTTTTCTTTGTGAAAAAAGATCCTGTAAAAAAACCATGGGGGACTACTGGTCAAAATCAGATTTAAAAATTCTTTCTTTTTAATACAGTATCACCTCAGCTTCAGGAAGGCTAGTACTTACCAACTTCCTTGTGGGTAAGGGATTAATGAGGTTCATTATAACAGGCCATGAACAATTAACCCAAGGTTGACTTACTAATGCTGAAGCTTAGTTAGGGGTCCTTCACAATTATCAACATTTTCACAAGTGTACAAAACGTACGTTAGGGGGGAGGGGGTAAAGACCTGCCATACGTACGCTCTCTATAAATAAAAAAATACATTAAATTTTAATAACAACTAAAAAAAATCTAACCAGACTCCCAATCTTGCAAATGTCGAATGCTCTACCAAAGCACGCCCTAATTTTGGACTGACCGACCAACTGAGCTAGAGAGCTGCCTCCCATCGCTGCTAAAGATGAACATCTCGGACTGGACAATGTCGCGCATGCGTACTCTTCACCAAGTATCAACATTAGCAATACTTTACCTGCTCAGAATCTCTTGACCGAATGGCAGCTAGCTCACAGCATTTCCAAATGGTCATTGCCTTTGTAAAGGAGAGGCCTGCAGTGCACAAAAAGGCTTCAAGTTTGTACCACAATTTTGTGAATGCTTTTGTGTTCGTACACGAGGACATGAAGTGTGGAGATGCCGTGTCTGCTGGACAAGCTCTTTGGAATCGAGTGAAATCAGGTGATCCAGACCAACTTGCTGCAGTTTTTGAAGAAGCATAGTCTAAAATGGAGAGAGTGAAGAGGAAGAAGCCGATAAGTATGCTGGATTTCCTCTCTAAGGTAAGTCTAATACTTCATCACCTGAAACTGTGTTAAACTGGTGGAAAATGCTTTGTCAACTGTGCTATGTATATGTGTGTATGTATTTTAGGCAGGCTAGGCCTACTGTATGTGCTAAGGCTGAAAGTGTGGTTGGTCTTCATACTTTCAACATGTTTTCTTGACTTCCTTCAGGCTACACCTGCTGCATCTGCGCAGACTGAGATTGTTTCGCGTCCTGCTACTAGTCATGTGGAAGTTGAAGAACCAAAAGAGACTCCTGCTATAGCTTTGGCCAGTAGTGATCCACAATTCTTCATATCTGATAGCCAGGTGAATGCAACGACATTCTTGTGTCAGAAACTCAAGATCCTTCACTGGAAACAAAAATTGATGTTGACTTTGCATTGATTTTGAAAAAATATCAACATTTTCTTATACACTTTGGGGGGGGGGGGGGGGTCATGAAAAAGTGTACTTTTTGTATGCTTGTGAAAATGTTGATAATTGTGAAGGACCCCTTACTTTGAAGCCGTTTTAAATCACTCACTGAAAGTAGCCCACTTTGTGTTGTTACTATCAGTTATCCAAACAAGATCCACATGTATGCTGTGCGGAAACGTCTGGGAAGCTGTCCTAGCAAGCTTAGCTATCTAGGCCTGTTGTTATCCAGTAGACTAGTGAAACAAAAGCTATCCTTGAGAGTTCCCTTTGGTATTATCTAGCCGTACCTAGCTCTTGTGCTGGATGGCCATGCTAGAACAACAACAAACAGAGCACAGGATGCTCATGCTAGAACAACAAACAAAGCACAGGATGCTCATGCTAGAACAACAAACAAAGCACAGGATGCTCATGCTAGAACAACAAACAAAGCACAGGATGCTCATGCTAGAACAACAAACAAAGCACAGGATGCTCATGCTAGAACAACAAACAAAGCACAGGATGGCCTTGCTAGAACAACAAACAAAGAACAGGATCCTCATGCTAGAACAACAACAAACAGAGCACAGGATGCTCATGCTAGAACAACAAACAAAGCACAGGATGGTCATGCTAGAACAACAAACAGAGCACAGGGATGGTCATGCTAGAACAACAAACAAAGAACAGGATGCTCATGCTAGAACAACAACAAACAGAGCACAGGATGGTCATGCTAGAACAACAACAACAAACAGAGCACAGGATGCTCATGCTAGAACAACAAACAAAGCACAGGATCCTCATGCTAGAATAACAACAAACCTAGCACAGGATGTTCATGCTAGAACAACAAACAAAGAACAGGATGCTCATGCTAGAACAACAACAAACAGAGCACAGGATGCTCATGCTAGAACAACAACAACAAACAGAGCACAGGATGGTCATGCTAGAACAACAAACAAAGCACAGGATGGCCATGCTATAACAACAAACAAAGCACAGGATCCTCATGCTAGAACAACAACAAACAGAGCACAGGATGTTCATGCTAGAACAACAAACAAAGAACAGGATGCTCATGCTAGAACAACAACAAACAGAGCACAGGATGGTCATGCTAGAACAACAAACAAAGCACAGGATGCTCATGCTAGAACAACAACAACAAACAGAGCACAGGATGGTCATGCTAGAACAACAAACAAAGAACAGGATGCTCATGCTAGAACAACAAACAAAGCACAGGATGGTCATGCTAGAACAACAACAAACAGAGCACAGGATGCTCATGCTAGAACAACAAACAGAGCACAGGATGCTCATGCTAGAACAACAACAAACAGAGCACAGGATGCTCATGCTAGAACAACAAACAGAGCACAGGATGCTCATGCTAGAACAACAAACAGAGCACAGGATGCTCATGCTAGAACAACAACAAACAGAGCACAGGATGCTCATGCTAGAACAACAAACAAAGCACAGGATGCTCATGCTAGAACAACAAACAGAGCACAGGATGCTCATGCTAGAACAACAAACAGAGCACAGGATGCTCATGCTAGAACAACAAACAAAACACATGATGCTCATGCTAGAACAACAACAAACAGAGCACAGGATGCTCATGCTAGAACAACAACAAACAGAGCACAGGATGCTCATGCTAGAACAACAACAAACAGAGCACAGGATGCTCATGCTAGAACAACAACAAACAGAGCACAGGATGCTCATGCTAGAACAACAAACAGAGCACAGGATGGTCATGCTAGAACAACAAACAAAGAACAGGATGCTCATGCTAGAACAACAAACAGAGCACAGGATGCTCATGCTAGAACAACAACAAACAGAGCACAGGATGCTCATGCTAGAACAACAAACAAAGAACAGGATGCTCATGCTAGAACAACAAACAGAGCACAGGATGGTCATGCTAGAACAACAAACAGAGCACAGGATGCTCATGCTAGAACAACAAACAGAGCACAGGATGCTCATGCTAGAACAACAACAAACAGAGCACAGGATGCTCATGCTAGAACAACAAACAAAGAACAGGATGCTCATGCTAGAACAACAAACAGAGTACAGGATGCTCATGCTAGAACAACAACAAACAGAGCACAGGATGCTCATGCTAGAACAACAACAAACAGAGCACAGGATGCTCATGCTAGAACAACAAACAAAGCACAGGATGCTCATGCTAGAACAACAACAAACAGAGCACAGGATGCTCATGCTAGAACAACAAACAGAGCACAGGATGCTCATGCTAGAACAACAAACAGAGCACAGGATGGTCATCCTAGAACAACAACAAACAGAGCACAGGATGCTCATGCTAGAACAACAAACAAAGCACAGGATGCTCATGCTAGAACAACAAACAGAGTACAGGATGCTCATGCTAGAACAACAACAAACAGAGCACAGGATGCTCATGCTAGAACAACAAACAGAGCACAGGATGCTCATGCTAGAACAACAAACAGAGCACAGGATGGTCATGCTAGAACAACAAACAAACAAAGCACAGGATGCTCATGCTAGAACAACAAACAGAGCACAGGATGCTCATACTAGAACAACAACAAACAGAGCACAGGATGCTCATGCTAGAACAACAAAAAACAGAGCACAGGATGCTCATGCTAGAACAACAAACAGAGCACAGGATGCTCATGCTAGAACAACAAACAGAGCACAGGATGCTCATGCTAGAACAACAAAAACAGAGCACAGGATGGTCATGCTAGAACAACAAACAGAGCACAGGATGCTCATGCTAGAACAACAAACAGAGCACAGGATGCTCATGCTAGAACAACAAACAAAGCACAGGATGCTCATGCTAGAACAACAAAAAACAGAGCACAGGATGGTCATGCTAGAACAACAAACAAAGCACAGGATGCTCATGCTAGAACAACAAACAGAGCACAGGATGCTCATGCTAGAACAACAACAAACAGAGCACAGGATGCTCATGCTAGAACAACAACAAACAGAGCACAGGATGCTCATGCTAGAACAACAACAAACAGAGCACAGGATGCTCATGCTAGAACAACAACAAACAGAGCACAGGATGCTCATGCTAGAACAACAAACAGAGCACAGGATGGTCATGCTAGAACAACAAACAAAGAACAGGATGCTCATGCTAGAACAACAAACAGAGCACAGGATGCTCATGCT
Source organism: Cladorhizidae sp. MBARI D1340-BT2 (assembly GCA_028752905.1). NCBI lineage: Eukaryota > Metazoa > Porifera > Demospongiae > Poecilosclerida > Cladorhizidae > Cladorhizidae sp. MBARI D1340-BT2. The sequence continues at coordinate 22,449,780 of JAQNBH010000001.1, forward strand.
AGAACAACAACAAACAGAGCACAGGATGCTCATGCTAGAACAACAAACAAAGAACAGGATGCTCATGCTAGAACAACAAACAGAGCACAGGATGGTCATGCTAGAACAACAAACAGAGCACAGGATGCTCATGCTAGAACAACAAACAGAGCACAGGATGCTCATGCTAGAACAACAACAAACAGAGCACAGGATGCTCATGCTAGAACAACAAACAAAGAACAGGATGCTCATGCTAGAACAACAAACAGAGTACAGGATGCTCATGCTAGAACAACAACAAACAGAGCACAGGATGCTCATGCTAGAACAACAACAAACAGAGCACAGGATGCTCATGCTAGAACAACAAACAAAGCACAGGATGCTCATGCTAGAACAACAACAAACAGAGCACAGGATGCTCATGCTAGAACAACAAACAGAGCACAGGATGCTCATGCTAGAACAACAAACAGAGCACAGGATGGTCATCCTAGAACAACAACAAACAGAGCACAGGATGCTCATGCTAGAACAACAAACAAAGCACAGGATGCTCATGCTAGAACAACAAACAGAGCACAGGATGCTCATGCTAGAACAACAACAAACAGAGCACAGGATGCTCATGCTAGAACAACAAACAAAGCACAGGATGCTCATGCTAGAACAACAAACAGAGCACAGGATGCTCATGCTAGAACAACAAACAGAGCACAGGATGCTCATGCTAGAACAACAAACAAAACACATGATGCTCATGCTAGAACAACAACAAACAGAGCACAGGATGCTCATGCTAGAACAACAACAAACAGAGCACAGGATGCTCATGCTAGAACAACAACAAACAGAGCACAGGATGCTCATGCTAGAACAACAACAAACAGAGCACAGGATGCTCATGCTAGAACAACAAACAGAGCACAGGATGGTCATGCTAGAACAACAAACAAAGAACAGGATGCTCATGCTAGAACAACAAACAGAGCACAGGATGCTCATGCTAGAACAACAACAAACAGAGCACAGGATGCTCATGCTAGAACAACAAACAAAGAACAGGATGCTCATGCTAGAACAACAAACAGAGCACAGGATGGTCATGCTAGAACAACAAACAGAGCACAGGATGCTCATGCTAGAACAACAAACAGAGCACAGGATGCTCATGCTAGAACAACAACAAACAGAGCACAGGATGCTCATGCTAGAACAACAAACAAAGAACAGGATGCTCATGCTAGAACAACAAACAGAGTACAGGATGCTCATGCTAGAACAACAACAAACAGAGCACAGGATGCTCATGCTAGAACAACAACAAACAGAGCACAGGATGCTCATGCTAGAACAACAAACAAAGCACAGGATGCTCATGCTAGAACAACAACAAACAGAGCACAGGATGCTCATGCTAGAACAACAAACAGAGCACAGGATGCTCATGCTAGAACAACAAACAGAGCACAGGATGGTCATGCTAGAACAACAAACAAACAAAGCACAGGATGCTCATGCTAGAACAACAACAAACAGAGCACAGGATGCTCATGCTAGAACAACAACAAACAGAGCACAGGATGCTCATGCTAGAACAACAAACAGAGCACAGGATGGTCATGCTAGAACAACAAACAAAGAACAGGATGCTCATGCTAGAACAACAAACAGAGCACAGGATGCTCATGCTAGAACAACAACAAACAGAGCACAGGATGCTCATGCTAGAACAACAAACAAAGAACAGGATGCTCATGCTAGAACAACAAACAGAGCACAGGATGGTCATGCTAGAACAACAAACAGAGCACAGGATGCTCATGCTAGAACAACAAACAGAGCACAGGATGCTCATGCTAGAACAACAACAAACAGAGCACAGGATGCTCATGCTAGAACAACAAACAAAGAACAGGATGCTCATGCTAGAACAACAAACAGAGTACAGGATGCTCATGCTAGAACAACAACAAACAGAGCACAGGATGCTCATGCTAGAACAACAACAAACAGAGCACAGGATGCTCATGCTAGAACAACAAACAAAGCACAGGATGCTCATGCTAGAACAACAACAAACAGAGCACAGGATGCTCATGCTAGAACAACAAACAGAGCACAGGATGCTCATGCTAGAACAACAAACAGAGCACAGGATGGTCATCCTAGAACAACAACAAACAGAGCACAGGATGCTCATGCTAGAACAACAAACAAAGCACAGGATGCTCATGCTAGAACAACAAACAGAGTACAGGATGCTCATGCTAGAACAACAACAAACAGAGCACAGGATGCTCATGCTAGAACAACAAACAGAGCACAGGATGCTCATGCTAGAACAACAAACAGAGCACAGGATGGTCATGCTAGAACAACAAACAAACAAAGCACAGGATGCTCATGCTAGAACAACAAACAGAGCACAGGATGCTCATACTAGAACAACAACAAACAGAGCACAGGATGCTCATGCTAGAACAACAAAAAACAGAGCACAGGATGCTCATGCTAGAACAACAAACAGAGCACAGGATGCTCATGCTAGAACAACAAACAGAGCACAGGATGCTCATGCTAGAACAACAAAAACAGAGCACAGGATGGTCATGCTAGAACAACAAACAGAGCACAGGATGCTCATGCTAGAACAACAAACAGAGCACAGGATGCTCATGCTAGAACAACAAACAAAGCACAGGATGCTCATGCTAGAACAACAAAAAACAGAGCACAGGATGGTCATGCTAGAACAACAAACAAAGCACAGGATGCTCATGCTAGAACAACAAACAGAGCACAGGATGCTCATGCTAGAACAACAACAAACAGAGCACAGGATGCTCATGCTAGAACAACAACAAACAGAGCACAGGATGCTCATGCTAGAACAACAACAAACAGAGCACAGGATGCTCATGCTAGAACAACAACAAACAGAGCACATGATGCTCATGCTAGAACAACAAACAGAGCACAGGATGCTCATGCTAGAACAACAAACAAAGAACAGGATGCTCATGCTAGAACAACAAACAGAGCACAGGATGGTCATGCTAGAACAACAAACAAAGAACAGGATGCTCATGCTAGAACAACAAACAGAGCACAGGATGCTCATGCTAGAACAACAAACAGAGCACAGGATGCTCATGCTAGAACAACAAACAGAGCACAGGATGGTCATGCTAGAACAACAACAAACAAAGCACATAACTTGGAGGCCCCAAACAAAGCTAGTTACTAATCAGTGTAAAGCCTGGTTCACACAAGACTAGACGTCAAAGCAGTGTGATGCATTGCAAACTTTACGCTCAAATAGAACTCTCGGTCCATTCGATCAGTTGGGTTGTGTTCACAATAGACATTTTGATGCACTGCATAGCACCGCTTATCTACTATGAACCAGCCTCAAGACAGCAGCTGCTAAGACTACAGCTGCTTCAAGTAGCTACAGGTCTAGCCACCACAAGGAACTCTGGAGCTGTATGTACTGTTAGGTAGTTCCCAAGTGCATGGATAGTCCTAGAGATATTGTGATAACATGGGAAGTGGATAATGGAGTTTCTGTAACGTTTAATTTGTTCCCCCCCAAAAGTTGTTCCCCCCTTATTGAAAGTTTTGTTCCCACCCTAGCCCTAGCCCTAACCCCCAGCCCTAGCCCTTTATTTTTCAAGAGGGAACTTTTTTTTCAAGTAAAAAGTTCCAGGGGGAACATATGGGGGAACATATTTTTTAAAGAAAAAGTTCCAGGGGGAACCAAATATGGGGGAACCAAATTTGTCATGACAAGGCTCTACTGTAGTAAGTAAGGGTCATAACTTTCTGTGCATTCCTGTGTGCAGATAACTGCAGCACTCCCCCTAACTCTGCAGACATCTTTTCTTTTCTTTTTCCCTTCAATGTCATTTGAGAGTTCTTTTCAGACTTTATTTTCGTTGCAAGACATGATGATTAGAAGAGGTGATTTTTGGGTTTTTAATTAGTTGAGGTTGCCAGGTGGCCAGTAAACTAATTATTAACCAAGTATACTTGCAGCCAAGTGATTTGATAAACCACTCCACAAATTAGAGCTCTTAGTTACTCAGCACCTTGGAGATCGGCTTGCCACAAAATAGTGAGCGCAGTTTTTAGCGACCTTGATGTTGCTGGAAGTATCAGCTAAGAATGTACTTGTAGAGACTATCATTTGCAAGCAACACAGAATATATCAAAATTACTAGCACAGAGGCAAGAGGGAGAAAGTTATGGTAGCAAATTTATTACAATTGTTTTGTGGGTTGGTTTTTAAAATTAATTTTGTATTTAAGTAGTCCACCCTCCCCCTGAACAAACAGTCCACCCTCCCCCTGAAACAAACATTCCACCCTCCCCCTGAAACAGACAGTCTACCCTCCCCCTGAAACAAACAGTCCACCCTCCCCCTGAAACAAACATTCCACCCTCCCCCTGAAACCCTCCCCCTGAAACAGACATTCCACCCTCCCCCTGAAACAAACAGTCGACCCTCCCACTGAAACAAACATTCCACCCTCCCCCTGAAACAAACATTCCACTCAGTCTGTTCCCAAGCATGTGCATGCAAATGAGAGCTTGGCTAATGAGACTTACTTAATTCCAGTATATAATTAAAGAAATACAGTAGTTTCTGGAGGCATCATCAAAGTATAATAACTTACTTTAGAGCTGTGTTCAGCTAAACTTGGAGCAGAGGAGAGCATTCTATCACAGACTCGACATCTAAAGTGAACGACTTTCTGGTGTGTCAGCACACTTTTAAAACGCCGGTTACAGTACCTTCAAGGGAAAGACATGATACGTCATGAAATTATATTGCTTATCTATGGCATAACACTGCCATTACCATCACGATACATTAATATTGTAATGGTCAATACCTAATTTTAATAATTATTGTAAAGATCAATACCTAATTCAGCTAGGTTTAGCACCCTGGCGATGAGGGTTAGGGCCAGGCGGTGGCTAGGGTTAGGGCGGTGGCTAGGGTTAGGGCGGTGGCTAGGGCGGTGGCTAGGGCGGTGGCTAGGGCGGTGGCTAGGGCTAGGGCGGTGGCTAGGGCTAGGGCAGTGGCTAGGGCTAGGGCGGTGGCTAGGGCTAGGGCGGTGGCTAGGGCTAGGGCGGTGGCTAGGGCTAGGGCGGTGGCTAGGGCTAGGGCGGTGGCTAGGGTTAGGGCGGTGGCTAGGGTTAGGGCGGTGGCTAGGGTTAGGGCGGTGGCTAGGGTTAGGGCGGTGGCTAGGGTTAGGGCGGTGGCTAGGGTTAGGGCGGTGGCTAGGGTTAGGGCGGTGGCTAGGGTTAGGGCGGTGGCTAGGGTTAGGGCGGTGGCTAGGGTTAGGGCAGTGGCTAGGGTTAGGGCAGTGGCTAGGGTTAGGGTTTAGGGCAGTGGCTAGGGTTAGGGCAGTGGCTAGGGTTAGGGCAGTGGCTAGGGTTAGGGCAGTGGCTAGGGTTAGGGCAGTGGCTAGGGTTAGGGCAGTGGCTAGGGTTAGGGCAGTGGCTAGGGTTAGGGCAGTGGCTAGGGTTAGGGCAGTGGCTGGCAGTGGCTAGGGTTAGGGCAGTGGCTAGGGTTAGGGCAGTGGCTAGGGCCAGGGCAGTGGCTAGCGTCAAGGGACAGTACATAGTGGCCTACCAAAGGACAATGCAATTCCTACTTTCCAACCCCCCTCACTGGTCATTACGAAATTGGATTACCGTTATATTCCTCGCTCTGTAACTATCCTGAAAATGGACAACAAGAAATTGCTATCAGGCCGCTCAGCCCCTCTTAATAGGCTTAGCTACAAAATACTTACCAACAGCACTCTTTTTCCTTCCTATTCTTTCTTCCCATATTACTGACCCAAGCCTACGAAGACCTCTCGGCTTTAGCCTCCTATTCTGGGGCTTTCCCAGGTGGATTCCCTGGGAAACATTGTGCCAATGCACTACTTACAAAAAGCGGACGTCAAAACCACAACAAGGTACAAATATTAGCTAATTTAACTCATTTCGGCAGCTTCTTAGCATCCTAGCTTTCAATGCTCATTCAGGGATTTCACCGGGTAGATTCCCCTAGGAACAACGTGCTACCAATGCACTCTCTTCAAAATGGCGGACGCTAAAAACAACAACCAGGGACAAAATATCAGCTTTGCCAGCTTCTTCCTAGTTTCGACAGATTTTAGCTAAGAACCCCCTTCCAAAGTAATGCATCAAGCCCCAAACCCTTGAAATTCAAGATTTTTTGTTGTTGGTGAGGGGCGAAACTTAAAAAGTGAATAAAGGACTACAGGTACCAAATTGCCTTGGAAAGGGTTGAAATGTGACAAACCAACAATAGAGACAAACAATAGATCCATTAGCTGGTCTGTTCAGCCAGAAAAGCACCCAATTTGCTCAGGATAGTAAGTGTGGTCGGAGTGTCTCTGAACACCGGCATAGGAAGGTCCAAGTGCGCATCTCTAATGTTAGCAAAGCGGCTCTGGCTTCCTTTTCTGTTTTTGGCATGTGTGCAAAGATTGGTCACTCCCTCTCTGCCTTTCCAGGACACACGAAGAGTACACAATCTTTAGGGTTCGCCGGTGTTTTAAGACCCGTCGTACTGTGGCAAGCAACATACTTATTAAGCATAACTAGGTGTGAGACTTTCTTAGGCATATTCAGGCTTAGCTATAATATAGCTACTGCATATATTTATTCATGGCTGGTCCAAACCTCTTGTGTTAATTGAATCCATAACCACAACATAGCTGTGCTCATGAGAATTGTTTGGCAATGAGTAATACTGCACCCCATGAAGCTGGGCCCAGGTATCCACCACATCATCACTTGTCTAAGTATGTCCTTCATGACATGCTATATATATGTTTTTATCTGTTGAAGTATGTTATACATATTCGTGACCTGAAGTTTGGTAGCTATGCAGAGCTATCTCGTTTTGTGTGCTTTCTTTCCCTAACTTAAGTGCATGCTACTATGTGTGTTTGTGTGTGCATGTGTGTGTGTGTTTTGTGTGTGTGTGCGTGTGTGTGTTTCTTCTGTTAGTTCCAGTGATATTTGCAATGCCATCCAGAGGTATAATTGCAGACTTCATTTTAGTAGAGGTTGTTATTGTAAATTAATAGACCATTTGCTATATAAGCATGCTCAACTTCAAAACAATCTATACACTATGCAGGAGTGCCAGCATGTGTGTACAAATGTTGGACATGTGTGTAGAGGAATCTACACTATGCAGGAGTGCCAGCATGTTGGTACATATGTTGGACATGTGTGTAGATTACTATGCAGGAGTGCCAGCATGTGGGTACATATGTTGGACATGTGTGTAGATTACTATGCAGGAGTGCCAGCATGT